>JAPYZI010000394.1:0-80016 GCA_030523105.1 Ophioninae sp. A BG-2022a | reverse complement strand
CGATTTTTGGCAGAATTTTAAAGTTGGACCATCGATTTTTGCAAATTTTTCCATACATACCCCTTTGCCTCTTTTTTTGCGATTTTTCAAGTGGCGTTTGCGGGGAAACTATAAGAGATATCGATACGAATCCAACGCCATTATTTAAGTTAGGCAAAAAACTTTTCCAAACTCCCCTATTGAATCTCCATGGCACATGAGAAGCTCACCCTATGACCTTTTGAAATTTCGTGATTTTCAAGATTCTGGAAAAGATGGCCGGGGAAGTCGAAAAATTTTTTTTCCGTTTTTAACCTCTAAAAAGGGTCTATTTGATCGGGAATTTTCTGCTGATTACGAAAATGCCCGAGTTTTTGCCGAAAGTGCAAAATTATACCAAGAAAATGTAAAAAAACGTTTCTCGAATATTATTTTGGACATTTTTTTCTAGAAATGGAGAATTCAAAGCGAATTAAATGATAGATTTCTCTTCAAGATATAAAAATATATCGATATAGACCTGCGATATGTGACTAAACATCTAAATATAATAATTACTTTGAGTTTTGCGCTTACCAACATATTTTGGCCATTTATTTTTGGTGTTGTGAAAATTAGTGAGACGAACGGGAAAGTCCGCATGGTGGGGGCACCACTCCGCCAGGCACTACCACACGTGCGTATCGCTTACCGACGTAAGTCCGCTCAACGGGCGCGCCTGATTGGCTGCCTTTAAAAATTAATAATAATTCAGGGGTTAATCCGGGAGCCATTCATGCTTACATCAATCGACTCAGAATTTCACACCCAACCCCTTATTTCACGGATGAAATTCCGTCGTGGGACACCCTGTATACATGTGTGTGTATATACGCACGATATAATTGCGTATTTATATGACCCCAGAACATAGGATCTATGCCCAATGATTTCCATACCATCCTCAATTACGAAGCGCACTCGATCTTCAAGTATTCACAGTTGAAAAATATACACATATATAAGTATAGTCAAATGCTAACCAAATTTAAATTAATATTGAAAAAAATCAAAAATTTTCGTTGAAAATACAAAGTAAAAAAGAAATAAAAACAGAAAAATGTCACTTTCGAGAGGAAAATTTAAAAAAATTGATTGACACGAAACGAAAATCGAGAATAAAATTATACAAATGTTAAAGAATGAAAATTAATAATAAAATATAGTGACAAAGTTAAATGAAAATTATAAATTAAAAAATTTAAATAAGTAAAAACATGTTGAAACAAAAAAAACAAAACATTTTTTAATTTGGAAACAAGACGTTTTGAAATTGGAATAACAGAAGCGAGCTGTCATTTTAAACCGTTCCGTATCGCCGAGGAAAACTGAAAATTCAATAAAAGACGATCAATAATTCTCGCGCTCGTGAGAAAATACATTAAGAGGTCAGTCGATATTTCAACTATATCGAGTGACTCAACGCTTTTCCCAAACCCATTTTCTACGTTTCACGTTTCCAAAACAGAATTTCCAAAACAGAAATTCAAGTAAATTCGAAAATTTCGTTTTGAAGTTTCGAAGCCAGTTGGTCGATCGATAGAATACAAAATTTGGGGGAAAAACATCGAAACGAGGATTAGCGATAAGAGAGGTTTCACTGTATCCAGGTTTTTCGTATTCTTCCCACATGATTCGGTTGAGCGGGAATCCCGCGGTCATCGCTTACTTCACGACGTCGTCAACGATTCTCGTCTCTGTCCACTGAATAAGAACGAGCCACCCTCTCTCGTGGTTGCATTTTTTTTTTGTGTTCAATCTATTTTACATACAATATATCCAGTGGTTGTGCTCCCCTTCGTAATGCTCGTCGACTCTCCTTTTTCCACCTTTGAAACCTGTATGTTATATAACAGCATCCCGTAGTGGAGATACCTCGGACGTGCGAAAGACTCGCTCGTGGCGCAACTTCAACGCTTTTTCTTTTTCCTCTTCCCTTCGGCCACGTAATCCCTATTTTTCCGCGCCCACCTTTATTTCAAAACAATTTTTCATTTAAAGTATATGATTATGGATTGTTGTCGTCTTTAATTACTTTAGTAATAATTATACATAATTACCAATTGATAAACTGTAAGCAATAAAATGAGTTTTTTAAATCCATTTATTTTAATTCCTTAATGTAATTAATTTGAATGAATAAACAGAAGAATTTTTTAATCCATGCAGCAGAAATAGAATTATAATTTTTTACGAATTGATTGTTGAATTTAATAATTAATTCGATTAGAACTTCAATTGTAATTATTTTCTATTGATACGATCGATTTAATTTATTAATAAACTAATTAATTTTACGTTTCCCGTCTCTTTCAATTTTTCGTTCGCGTTATTCCATTTATTATTAGTATTATTCAATTGAATAATGATGAATTACTAGTTTATTTAATTCCTCGATGTTATTTTATTATTAAATAAGATAACGAGCAGTTGACTAATTAATGAATGCATTGAATGAATTAATCTTTAATCATTTATTGAACTCGATTAATTAAGAATTAAGACTGATTGATTGGTCGATTAATTGAATGTAACAAGTCAATTAGCACTTATTAATGATTTTTAAATATCAATAATACCGCAGTATTTTTAAAAAATCTTTACAAAAACTTCACACAATATTCGCGTTTCCAAAGCTCGAGCGAGGGAAATTCACATAATTGTTTTGGGAAGCGTATAAACGTATGTATAAAACGTATGGCATTTAACGTGCATTAATTGCCTCCGAGACTACTTATAGCGCCAACTGTCAATTGACACACATCGATAAGCTTTTCCACGTGGATAGGTATAATGCCCCGTGGCAATTGAACTACCATGACGTTACAGTTTTAACGACTTTATAAACAGCAGACACGAAGCGTTTTTTTTTCTTTATTGCCCGAGGGTTCGCTTGGAGACCAAAATTACGCTGACGTTGGGTCATCGGATAAAGCCATAACATTTTTATTTTTTTTTTCATTTCGAAAAAAAATTTCTTTTCGTGGATTTTTATTTTTTTATTTTTTTGAAAAATGACAGATCCGTCTGAAATCAATGGCGGTCTCGTAACGTGCGCTACGGACTTTCTGAAGTTATTATATATTTACATAAGCCGTCACTTCGAACTACGACTGAAATGATTACAGGGTCCGGTCTAATCGAAGATTGACATTGCAATTATGTCATGAACTTATATAACACGTTATCAACGTATCAGCTTGTAATCACAATTTGCATCCACCGTAGGCTGCCTTGAATTATTAAATCGAATTTTCCAGCTCGCGTCAACTTTCGACACGTCTGGAATTAATTATCACCGCGTTATTTTTTTATTTGCGTCAAGCTCGTTATAAAAACAAAAAACTGTTGGTGATATTTTTATCTGCGTTGCTCTATGGATCTCTAAAAAATCGTTGATTTCAATACTATTATTATTATTATTATTATTATTATTATTATTATTATTACTTTGATAAGGTTTCAATGTTTAAAAAAATTTAATAATTTATTGATAGAATGGAATTCAATGACATTAATTGCATTAATCGTATTGATCATATAATTGAGATTTTGTTAACTTACATTTTATTATATGGAAACATTGATATTATTTTAATGGCAATTAATGTTTATTATGCAAATGAATGACCCTATTAATAAATTTGAATCACTTCATCGATCGATTACTCCTTACATTTAGTTTATTTTGGACGATAAACTATAATAATCAATTTGAATTATTTGTGTTTCGTTATTTATTATTTGGCATTGAATTTTAAATGTTACAAACCGTATATTTTGTTAATTTTGTTTTACCCAAACTTCAAACAAAAATTTGAATATCTTAATATTTATTACTATTATTTATTTATATTTATGATATTTGTTACATTTATTATGTTTTTATATCTTACATTTAATATTTCGTTTGCAATACATATTTGTTAAAAATTCATTACGGAGGCAAACGTTTTTTTTTTTTTTTGGTTTCGTATTGGGTGTATTTTTTCTATTTACGTGCTTTCACCACCCCCTTACTCCCTCAACTTCTAACCGTCTTTGAAAAATACGTCTTGAGATCATTTCGGTTAAAGTTCGAGGAAAAAAAAATTTGGTTTAGAACACTTTTCGTCGGAGATGGAGTTGGCCCATAATTTTTACAAGTACGCAAATATCGAGATCAAATTTATGCACAATATTTTGAAAGCTTCGAACTTTAAGGGGACCAAGTGTAAGCATTGACGAAAATAAACTTTTCTACTCTGATGTACCTGCCTAAGCTGGCATTCGTTGTTTTGATTGCTCGAGAAGATTAAAGGGTCCGGACGAGTACGGGGACAATTAAAATCATCCCGTGTGACTTGAATCGGATTAAACCCAACGCTTCTCTCCTTATTACCGAGCTGAATAATTGCAACAAATTTTTTCATCGCCGGCGAGCATTTGCTTGCAGCTGTTCAACGCTACACGCGAGGGGGCATTTGATTGACCATTGAAATAGCAATTGACTAATTTTCTCGACACTTAAATCTCTTTCGATCATTTTAAACGCTGCTGTCTTCTTAAGCAAGTCCCGGTCGCGGACACGCGCTGCGTAGACATCGATTCTCGTTTTTCTTTTGCGAGTACACTTTTCGGAGATCTTCATTTTTCAAAGATTTTTTATCAATTTTGCATAAACGATTATCATTTAACGTTTAAACGCTGGTCTTATGAAAAACTTATGTAAAATTTGAATTGAATCATAATTTAATGAAAATGGAATTGCAATTGAAGAGTGTCGGATTTTAATACTCCTAATCGGTGCTACATAATAGAATTGGAATCGAAGAAAATTGGAACGAAAAAAAAGTACGAGCTTTCTTTCGTTCGCATTTAATTGAATTGGAATTGACGAATTAAATAATTGAGGAATAGAAATCGAAGACAATTGACTCGCATTAAAAAAAAAAAAAAGAAGTAATCGTTAGAGTTGTTAGAGTTGAATTGAAGACAATTGAATTGGAGTTTAAGAAAATTGTATTGAATTAGAGATAACTGAATTGTAATTGAAGAAAATTGACTGGAAATTTATGCGATTTTAATTCGAATCTAAGAGAATAGAAACGCAAAAAAATGGACGGGTATTTTTTCATTCGTATGCGAAAATTTTACGTAACTGCCGTTGAAGCGAGCGATTCGTGCGCGATGACTGTGTTTACATATTCGCGTTAGACGAGGACAACAGGAGCGAGTGAGTTCGAACGGACGGACACTTGTTGCCGCAAGGTTGTCAGTTTACGTAAAAGACGCGGTTTCTCGTGGCAACCTGTCGGGACGTTTTTCGCTCTCAAAGCCTGTCGGACGCTTGATTTTTTTTTTTTTGTGTTCACGGTGAACAAAAATGAATCGGTAATACGATAAAAACGATTGTTGACATCACTCGGTTACATTATCCATGCTTAGACGATTGGATCTTCGAAGAATTGCCATTAATGGCCATTTTTGATCGCGGGTGTTACTTAAAAACTGGGATTACTTTTCTGCACGGAATTTTGAATTTTTCAGTGTTGGGGAAGTGAACTGGTATGCACATAGAAATTAAAGGAGTTTGAGAATCAATTTTGTTTGTTTTTAACGAAAACCCCTGAAGGCTGCTCTTGTGTTTTTGAAAGTAAAAATGAAGAGGTAACAGTCGAATGTTCTGTTTTTTTTTTTTTTTTTTTTTTGAAATTTTCAACATTTTTTTATTTGGGAGTACGTACCCTGTTGAAATTCGCAAAAATCGGAAATCAGGTAAATGTTTTTTCATTCTTATGTCGCACTACTAAAACTCGAAACAGTCATTCAACGATCGATTTTTTAATTCGCTTTTATTTTCAACCGAGGATATGTCTCGAATTAAATTTTTCATAATTTTTCGGTTTTTCGACGTTTAATTTGACACCGAAAGATCGTATAGCAATTTGATTATTTTACTGATACTAATTGTTTATTTTATTCTTTATTTTTGTAGGCAATTCCTATAAATTAGTGATTGCCTACACGTCTCGAAATAAAATTGGTAAAAATGGTAAATCACGTGAAATTTGATTTGACGTAAAAACCGGCATAATAATAACATTATTATATAATCACTTCCAAAGTCAAATCCGTTGGTTTTTATTGGTTCTTTAGTTTCAGCTATATATATTTTAACAAACATTTTTTTGCATAATTCCACCGAACGCTCCGACGACATTGAAAGATTCGAACGAAATTGTGTCGAATTAAAATATATACTATGAAAAATAGTTTACACGACAATGACGATTTTTATAAATTTAATTTTTGCGACGCGTTGAATTTTTTGTTCATCAACTTGTAACAATATTCCCAATGTCTAATTTCAATTTCAATATGCAAATCGATAGCTTCATAATTATCAGATTCCTATCACGATGGATCTTAAAAAAAGCAAATGAAAAAATTGCGTTTTCTAGCTCGATCATTGAAAGCTTCGTAGAGAAAAATATGGGAAGGATCGACAAAACGTCAAACGCATGAAAAGATACGGGGGTAAAGATTGGGACTGGAGGGGAGGAAGTCGAAGTAGGAGAAGCATTG
This sequence comes from Ophioninae sp. A BG-2022a, assembly GCA_030523105.1. Lineage (NCBI taxonomy): Eukaryota > Metazoa > Arthropoda > Insecta > Hymenoptera > Ichneumonidae > Ophioninae sp. A BG-2022a. Next base: position 73,431 of record JAPYZI010000394.1, on the reverse strand, counting down.
CTGGAAAGGGTTCCAAAGTGTCGATATGACGAGAGAGGCTTGAAATCATCGCGAAGGCGTTTTTGTGACGGGGCTCGTGGCAGGCGTGACGACCGCAAAGCTGCACCTCGCAGTTGGGTGCGTGGTCTTAGCCCCACCTCGCGATCGTGCAACGTCGATGTTCTTTTTTTTTTTTTGTTGTCCATTCACTCCTCCTAAATGTGCGATTCCAATAGAGCGCGCAACCTCATCAGTGTGTGTGCGTACTGCAACCATCGCAATGAAAGTACCAGCTTGAACGAAATCCAAACTTGTCCAAACAACGATTAATTAATCGGCATAAATTAACAATTACGTAAAAACCCCGGGAGTGAGGAAGCAAACTGTGATAACCCAAGTAATCGGCAAGTGTTGATATCAATCCGAACGGCCGTCAACCGTGAAGCTAATATCAGCCACCATCCGTAAGTGGTCTTTCACTACCTGGAAAGACGCTACTGGAAGCTGTTTCCGGGAAGTGTCGAAATTTCCAGTTCGTAAACCGAAAAGAGTCGATATTAGCCACGATCCAAAAGTGCCGACCAGCTGGAAAACGGCTTCTGGAAGATTAGTGTCCCGCGAGCGTTCTACGAGTGCTCCCTCGCTCTAAGGTTTAAAGATCGAAGAGCTGTCAGCGAAAAGAGCAAAAACTGGGATGATCCGTAGTACCACGCGGCCCATCCGCCCGGTTGATACACTTTCCTAGGGTTTCTCTTTCCGGCGAAAGGAAGCCAAGCAACTCGCCAAGGGTCTGCGTTTTTTTCTGCCCTCTTTCTCCCCCACCCGGGATCCTCTCTTTCGTCACCAATTGGCGGCGTTTGCAAATGGACGTGATCGGAGTAGCGTGAACGTCACTGGATCTCGAATTATAGACCTGGATCGATATTATGGAGAAAAAGAGTGAGTCGAACCCAAACGACGGTGGCAGTTCGTCGGACACCGTGATTGGATCCTCCTCCGTCGAGGACGAAGCACATTGCGACAATAAAGGGGGCAGCACTTCCGGGGAATACGTAACTGGAATCGGTGAATCCAGCTCAAGTCTGGACACCGTTATTGCCACGAGCACTCATCGTAATAAGCATTTTCAACAACCGGATCAACCGAGCTACGAGGAAAACATCGCTGGTTCATTGTCCTCCAACGCGAACGAGGAAGTTAGCAAGAAAAAGGGACGCTTCGACGCTATCAAGAATACCTTTCGAAAAATCAAGAAGAACAAGACCAAAAGCGGCGAGTCTTCGGAAATTTACGGAGAACACAGCGAACAGCCAGTCCCCAAAGGTTTTAACTCGGCAATGTGGCGAAAAAGAGGTCCTCGTGCCACTTTCGTGTTACAAAAAAAAAAATCATTATTGGGTTTATTCCACAGTCTTAGCATTACGGCTTTCGAAGCCATTGAAGATGAATCTGATATCAGATTTGCTGATTTTCGGATAGCGGAACCGAGATAGCAAATACAAATTTTGAAGTTACCTTGGTTTCGACAAAAATAAGTGGTTTATGATTTTTCAGCTCACTTTATTCGAATCTGATGTGGAATCAAATTTTCAAAATTGAAAACGATGCTTTCAAGTGACGGAAGGATATTCCGTAAATACTTCTATTTCATCGGAAGTTTACGCCCTTTAATTTTTTAGGTCAGATGTATCATCGTACCGTAAAGCTTGGATATTTCAAATTTTGCAGTAGTAAACATTTTTCAATTCAACAATAACAGTGAATGAAAATTATTTTTTTTTTACATCATTACCTTCGTTCACAATTAACGATTTTTTAAACGTGTTTGCACCATTCTGAGTTTTGAAAATCTGAATTTGTTTCGAATCCATTATCGATTTTGAGAACCATGAACTACTTTTTTTTCGATAACAAACAACTTTGTAAATTTGCATCCGCTATTTCGAATATACAAAATCTGATTTTAGTTGTCGATTGCGTGATATAAAAAATCATTATTCACAATGTAACAATCATATCAATATTGTGAATAGATGCTTTTTTTGACTGCTCACACATGTGTCATGATGCGAAAGTGGCACGGCTCTTTTCCTGCTTTTATGTGTGCCTCGCACAATTGAAGGATTCAAAATGAGAATTTATGGAACGGGAATGAGTTGGGAAGATTCCTTGCTCTTCGGCTCTCTTCGAGAAAAGATTGCCAATCAGTTTTTGTTTCTTTTCCCTTTTTTTTTAATCGACGGTTTGGCACTGTTAAGAAATCTTACGTTAATTCTTTTTAATGATTCTCGATGATTCTGATTTCTGTTGGATCGCAATTAAATTAATTTCGTAGTACTTTAGTATTTAAAAAAAAAATTGACATGATATTTGTCTTGAACTACAAACGTCATTACTTATGTATCAATCCACGAACAACTGAAATCATTTCGAAAGCTCGCGCACCTTGAAAAATGTTTGAAAAATGGTTTTTCGATGATTTCCTAGTTTATGGTGAATTTCTATGCACCCAGAATCATCGATACGGAATTACGAACATAATTAAACATATCGAGCCATTCAGCTATTGCCAAGTAGAATTTGATTTTGAAACTGATGGAATTTAGTATTCGGATAACGCGATCTCCAAAACAATACCCGGACTTGCGAGACCTCTTCCAAACTCTCTCGCGTTATTCCGTCCGCGCACGCGTCTCCACCAGATGACCACCTTCAGCTCCCTAATTCAATTTCATCCCCAAAGCCCCGTTAACTCAAGTAGAAGCCGTCCAAGTTCGCGCAGTTCGTTTTTGTCGATTCGCGGGGAAGCTTCTCTACCGAAAGTTCGTTTCATCTCGCAAGTAATTCGAAAAACTGAAGAGAGCCAAAAGCAAGCGATCCGATGAATTCGTTGATCGATAAATCGAAACGACAGTCATCATCGAGACGATGATGATGATGACGATAATCAAAATCATCGCTATCGTCAGTCGTCTGTTCCAATTTATCACATTGAGAAACTCGCAGGATCGGTGAAAAAGTCCTCCAACTTGAAGAGAGATAAGAACTCGGGGGTGGTTGAAGGGAATCCAAGTTTGGCCGCAGCAACGGGGAAGAAGAAGAGAAAACGTAATTCGCTGGTGCGTAAGCTCAGCCTGAACAAACTCAGGCTGGGCTCTAGCGAGCACCAGCAGCAAGCTTCATCATCCGATCAACAACCCGTTGATCAACATCGCGAGTTCACCCGCCACACTCCCGAGGGTGGTGACAGCAGCCGTTCCCAGAGCCAATCCTCGCAAGAATCCTCCATCAACACGACCGACAGCACTTCGCCCAAGCATCGAAAAAACTTGACGCAGTATCGGGACGCCGATTGCGGGAGCAACGACGAGGAGACGACATTGGAAAAGAGGCGATCACCAGCCGATAGGCGTGACGCCAAACAAACCGACGTATCGTGGACTACCAGCGATCGGGAGAAGGGATCGCCGATCGCCGATCGACAAATTCAAACACCTCGTGACGAACGTCAGGACAGTGCGCTCCGACAGCATGGCAAAAACGAAACAACCTACGAGAAATCTTTGAGCACCGTCACCACTATACAACGGAAATCACCCGCGCTCACTATACGAACTAATCTCGCTCAGAAGGAACGAGACGAGATCAATCACGGTGAGAGACCTTTCGTACAAATTCACCATCGAAAAGAAAAACAACACTTTCGCCATTCGTCTTTTGGCCTCGTCAATTTTGCTCAACTACCGATTTTTTGTTGTTGTTACTTTAGGATGGAGGATTTTTTTCATTCGAAATTTATGTGAAAACAACATTTTTATTAATGGGGATTTTTTCTGGAGTTAAGTTTTTCTACTTTGTTTTAGGATGAATTATTCTTTTTTACTTTGTTTTAGAGTGGAAGATTTGGTTTGTTTCAATATTGGTGTCGAAAAGTGATACGGAATTGATACGGAATTCTTAAATATATAATTTTTTTTTCATCGGCATGAAATTATATATATATATTTATATTTTTTTTATTGAAATTCGCAGATTTTTTGTTATTCGATGTAAATTTCTAGATACGCGGAAACGTTGATACGATATTCGTACCTCGAGTGGAAAATAATTTGCCTAATTGAAAATAGAGTGGCGCATTTGCGGGTTCGATGCAGATTTCATTCGTCGGTGAAAGTTGTATGGGAGATGGGGTATTAAAACTACGGGGGTATCATCATCTTCGCACGCTTCGCAAGAGCGATCCGTGAGCTCGTAATAACTGAACGTACGTGAAGGTGAATACTCCGCGACCAGGGAATCCATCACAACTTTGAAAACTTCGTACTGTTTGATCTATAACGAGGGTCCGTACGTTTAAACTTGTTTATAATTTTCTTCTTTTCAAATCTTCATTGTTTTTCAATTATTATGGTACGGTTTCCAAAAGTGTCGCATTTTTTGGTGACAATGGAAAAGTTTGCGTCGAAAGTCTACCTCGAAATTAAATAAAAATTATATTATCCGTCTATTTTATTTCCACTTGTAATTTTTAAATTTGTCTTATTTTGAATTTTATTTGATCTCTTTATTGTTTCAACTTCGAAATTAATATTTTCTAAATTTATTTATATTTTCGAAAATCATTTTACTTTAGATTTTGACAATGTTTCGTTTTTTCTTCAAAATTCATTTGTATTTTCAAAATTCATTTTATTCGGAATTCTCGAAGAGTTTTTTCCTTCATTCCGCTAAAAATTGACGATGCCAATGGTGTTCTCGAATCGAGGAAATAAGAGATTATCCGCTAATTGACGGAAAGTTCACACACGAATTCAAACTTTCACTCCCGGAGACGTTGCTCAACCGTAATTGCTCAGTACCGGTATTCTACGCGCTTCCAAGATACAACTTTGCTATTTGCAAATATTTATTTAAACTTCTTCAACGTTATCCAAAAAAAATAACGTTATTTATCGCGAAACGCATTCGCTGTTCCTCTCGCGGCAATTTTTCTGCTAATTATTGCGGTGGTGAATTTGTACGATGGTGAAATTCGTACGGTGAATCAAGGACACTTGAAGGTCACGGTGTGGCCTCTCGTGAGAACCAATGAAAGGATAATTTGTTAGGTGCCGAGGAGGGAAAGGCTCAGTCCCCGAAATCGAGTTCAGTATCGACCATAACCTACGCCATATCAAAGTGGCAGGATCAGAGCAATCCCGAAACATCGCATCTTTCCGAGCCCACCAGGAGATCGAGATTCTTCGGTAAATCGGACTCGGAATCTTCGGTGACGAAATCGACGACATCGCCAGTTGAGTTGCGCCGGAAGTTGTCGTTGCTCGAGGAGAAACGCGCGTTGTTTCAACGACGGAGATACGATACGTCCCAGGATTCGTCCTGCGACTTGTCCCGCGACACCGTCGTCGAAGTCGATTTCGAAACATCGTTGAAAAAAAGTTCCAGCGAGCCGGAAAACACGGTAAAGCGTGTTAGGCCGATAAGCGTCAGGAAATTCGATACTTTCTCAACCTTCGAGGGAACTTTCGACGAAGACGCGGGAATCGGTTATCTTTCCGGTATCGACGAAAATCGCCGTGATAACTATCTCACGGATCGCATATATCAACCAGACAGAGAAGACAACGCTGATGATTACGAAAAACTCCTGAAGAAGATGCAACACGGATACGACGAGCCGGACAAGTCTTCGATGAGCCAGGAGAGCGCGGTGAGACACGTATGAATAAGAACTTCCGGTTTGAGGGCAGGTTCGGGACGACCGTACCGAAAGATTTCTCGCGGCTTGATTCATTTAGAATTTCACTTTATTTCCAATATTATGCCGTTATCAATTGTACTTCTTAATTTTATATCAGCAATCCATTTTGTTCCCAATTTTTAGACATTTTCTATTTACATTTTCGCGTCGTTACAAATTTTGCTTCATTTATCAACATTATCTTATTTTCGTATTTTTTTTTTACAAATTGACTTTCTTGTCGATTTCGTTTAATTTCTAAATTTCTCTTATTATCAAAATTAAGTTGCGGTTACTAAGTTTAACATCGGTCAAACGTTTCTTTGCGCATCACTATTAAAATCTTACTAATTGGGAAAAGATAAAGTTTTGTAAGTCGAGATCCAGAATTACCCTCGACAAACCCAAACAAACTCATACAAAATATTGATTAAAAAAATTAAAAAAAAAAAAAAAAAAAAACATTTCATTGGATTCCAGCCGTGTCGATGTAAATTGAGATCTGGAATGACACTCGACCGAGGTACTCGTAAACACATTGCGCAACGTTTTTCGTATCTTTTTCTTACGATCCGATGGTTTTGCATCAGGTCGTGCGGTCGCTCCTGGTAGCCTGGTGGAAACCTCGTGACTCGATACGATTTACATAAGCTGGTCGGTTCTCCCCTCGCTCGTATTTCCCTCTGATTTCAAGCCGTTTTCTATATATTGGATACGACACGCGAGAGGCGAACCGATCTCGATTCCTCACTGTCCGGAGGGCCGAGAACGAGATCAATGTCCTGGAGAACAAAACAATTTTTTTTTATTCATCGGGGACTCGGTCTCGTCGCCCTCGCAGTGCGCGGTAATTTCATGACGGAGATCGATAGTGTCGCACTTTGCGGTCCTCTCGATCCGTTGCGGCTAAGCCTCGTTGAGTTTCGAGTTACTTCGTCGCTCGAAGGGGATTTCCTGCCAGGAGTTTTCCATCCCGATCTATCGCGTGATCGAATTATATTGAATTTTTATTCGTTCTCTGGAATTTTCAGAAGTCTTTTCTCTCTCGAAAGAATTCTTCAGTTTTGGTCCCTTCCCTGATGGGTTTTGATGACGACTGTCATCGAAGATTCGAACGAACTTCAGCAAGCGCTGCGAATGTTCGATTGATCATTTCTGACAGCCTACTAAAAACCGATTGGGCAACTTTCATCCCCACTCTTCGATTCCAAACATTGCAGTGTCGCTTTACATTTGCGTGGCAGAAGACGCGATGTAAACGCGGACGTTTCAACCTCGACTCATTGTAATTTCGCTCTTGAAGCCGCAAGCAATGTAACGTTGAACCTTGTCGTTCATACGAAACGGTGCGTGTTCATGAACTCGAAATTTGCTGGAAAGAGACGAATTAACTAAAAAAAAAAAGTGCATCGAACTCTGTCATCGTAATCAATCAGAAGTGCAATATAATAACGCAAACGATCGATCGAGACGCCAAAACAATTCTTGCATCCAACATCACCCTCCAATTGCTATTTTTCGTTCTCTATTTCTTATTACTGGAGCTACGAATCACCGAAAATGGAAATGGACTTAAAGTTTTGGCAGAATCCCGCGTTCTACAATTTTAAAAAGTGGAAAGTCCATCCAAAATCCTGGAAATGGCTTAGGGTTGGTTACACGATTTCTCAAATTTTTTTTTTTCTGTATCAGAGAAATGGAAAGCGCGGTGGCGGGCAGGGGGGAGAGGCTCGACGAAGACTTCCTTCGGTCGACGCATCGATTTCTATTTTCGACGTTTTTCCTTACTCGCTCGTTTGCGAGTTCAATGGATATTCCTCAAAGCTGCGATAAGATAAGGCACTTGTAATTGTGTGCGTTCATGGGTGTCCAATATCTTCGAAGTATAAAGCATAAAGCTTAAAAACAACCATCGTGCCTTCAACTCCATTTCGGTGAATCATAATGTTTTTTTTTTTTTTTTTTTCATCGGAACTACAACACGAAGAAAAAGTGTGGAGCGTCAGGGATTTGCAATTATCGAAGACATCCTTGAAACGTGATAATTTATTATTTTTATGATAATAAAAATGATAATATATACAACGAATCGTTTTCATGATCAATTAAAAAATATATTTTACATTATAATCACATAAATATTCTATTCATGTGGTTATAATTAATATTGTAAATATTAATTGTAAATATTAATTATATTTATATTATGACAAAATATAATAATAAAAATGAATATTCTAATATATAATGTAATACGAAGATATCGCGACAGTTATATTATAATTATTTCAATGCAAGGCTAATTAAAATATATTATTAAGGTATCGGTACAGAGAACGCCAAATCTTGAAATATTTATTAATTCGTTGAAAATAGCTTTCACCTTGGTTCACTCAAATCCCGTATTTTATCGTTTTCCGGAATAATCGGAATTGCGATTTCGTATTCATTTTTTCCTCGCAAAGCGTAAAAAAATATGAGATTGCACGATTTTTGTTGAATAGTGAAGAAAAGTTTTTTTTTTCTGTTCGTTATGTTTCGCAGTCGTCGCAGAACAATGCGCCAAATACCGGGATCGGCGAGAAACGAGAGCACCTTTACAAGATTCTCGTGATCGGTGAGCTCGGAGCTGGAAAAACGTCGATAATAAAACGCTACGTTCATCAGTTCTTTTCGCAGCACTACAGAGCGACGATAGGTGTCGATTTTGCGTTGAAAGTGCTCAATTGGGATCCGCACACAATCATCAGACTTCAGCTATGGGATATCGCAGGTCAGTGGACGTTAAAAACCTGTGGAAAAAAAAAAAAAGAAAAAACAATCGTCATGATAAATCAGAATAATAACGGAGAGCTTGAGAAAAATCGGTATCAGCATCGTCGCCGATAGAGACGACGTGTGCAACGATAAATTTCCGTGTCGCAGTTGATGAAGGGGTTGCAATCTTTTTTTTCAATAGGCGTTGAACTTTGTCATTGTCGTGTGTAAATGAGAGATTAAATTGAAGTAAATGACTTCATTTGCTTCAGAGTACTTAAATTGAAGTATCCGACGCTAAATGTCGTATTATTATGACCTGGAAATTATCTCGGATTCCATGGTTTGTGGTAGGGATGGAAGTATTATCATTGAACATTTTTATGAATTGGAATAAACGGGTGAACTGAAACACACGTTGAACCCTCGTCGATTTCGCCAAAAGTGCCGAACGATTCTTGTTTTTGTCGCGTATCACATTAATCGACCGCTGAATAATATCTTTTTTTTTAATGAATATTATAATCATCGATACAAATTTTACATCATAGTACGATTTTGCTTTGTCGCAGGTCAAGAACGCTTTGGCAACATGACAAGAGTATACTACAAAGAGGCTGTGGGTGCATTCATAGTGTTCGACGTAACGAGAAGCGCCACCCTCGAAGCAGTCGTCAAATGGAAGCAGGACCTCGATTCGAAGGTCCAACTTCCCGATGGCTCACCAATTCCGTGTGTACTGCTCGCAAACAAGTGCGATCAGCAGAAGGAAGGACTCGTCAATACCCCATCAAAAATGGACGATTATTGCAAGGAGAAAAACTTTTCCGGCTGGTTCGAAACTTCGGCGAAAGAAAACATCAACATCGAGGAGGCTGCCAGATTTCTCGTCAAGAAAGTAACGCATTTATGAAACATCCATTCAATTATTGTTAAAACAAGAATAACGAGAAAAAAACAAATCCGACATTAACCAACAAAATATCGCTCGACAGTCCCGAAATGAAAAACCACAACAAATTCTAACGTAAAAAACAACAATTATTACGAAAGAATATCAATGAAAAAAAACTTTGATTTCCAGATACTCCAAAACGATCAGATAATGAAGGGCAATGGATCCCAAGACCAAACGGATGGGGAGCGATTTGCACTCAATCAATCGCCCACGAGCTCGAAAAAATCCTGTCCCTGCTGACGAAGAGGAACAGCAGAACAAGCCCCGTTACCCCACACCGGAAGTTACTCCCTTGGGTATTACGACTATCCACGTCTCAACGAACGCTTCTCCTCGAAGCGACTAAAAATCATGTCCAGCCCATCCGTCGATACGCGACATGAAAAAATGTCGAGAAATACGCGTGGGAAGAAATTTTCGCAATTTTCCTGTCACGTTCTGCCAGTGCGATAAATATGCCACACTTCCATCGCTTTATCGTGGCTTAGCGTGTCATTCATAAAAACAACGATTATCGGAGTGTCTACATTTTTTTACGTGACACAAAAACGAGGTTCCTCCCAGTCACTGGCCTCGTTGGAGGAAGTGGTATTTATCCTCAATAGACACACACACACACACACACACTGTTAGTTTATCTATTAGTTTGATAATTATCCAACACGAAATTGATAACTTTTTCCAAAAACTAGTACTTTTGGACAGTATATAAATGTTCGAGGACCAATTATCGCATCGTGATTATTTCACAACGATAACGTTAAGAATTGTGTCGATGCTATAAAATTTGTCAAAAGTTTTCACGTTATTGAGCGAGCCATGTATGGAATTTTTATACGGCACTCGTTGTATAAGGCGTGTTACGGTTGAAGACAGAGAAAGAGAGAGCGAGTGATACAGGAAGCGATCGAAAAAAGAAACAAACGAGAATTCGCTTTCGGCGGTCACACAAAGTATCGTTCAGAGCGATCGCGTCCAAAATTCACGATCTACGATGTCACGTGAATTAAAAGGAACGTGAATGAAAGAGCTATTCGCTGTGAAAACGGAAGTAACAACGAACCCCGCGCCGTTTTTGACATCAACATCGCCGCGGTTCAAAGTCTATATTTTTAAAAATATTTATTCCGTTAGAATTTTTTTTGACGTTTTTCGAATCCTGTGTCGTTCACTGACATATCGACTACGCTTTTTCTCGTCTTAACGACGAATTTTTCACAAACTTGTAAAAGCGTCATGAATATACTTGTGTACGCTTCGAAAAAGTCTTTTCTCCATTTTATTACCATGCAAAAGAGCATTTCTTCCATCAAACTTTTTTCCAATTTCGCGAAATTCTTCCCATTTATTCATGCTCGAGGCAGGCTCTCTCGCGATCACGCGTGAAATTTATAGCGAATATTGACGAATGAATAATTATCGTAATGAATATATAAGGGGGGTTGGGAGTGCGAGAGTGTGAGATACGTATAAACATATAAATATTGAGAAACGAGAATATTATATAATAATAAATAATTAATAACGACGACGCGTTACGATTTATCATCTTTTGTAAATAATGGAAGATTTTACTATCGATTTCATGAAACGAATACATTTTCTTCTACTTCGCGAACATGTTCGCCAATCATGGCCATAACTGCTGCGAACGACGAAATCATCGTTTTCACTTTTATAAATGTATCGTGATATGTCAAACGCCAGTTGTCGTTCTCGCGTTCGCGTGAAACGAATGTGCCCATGTATAAATATACATCAATATATATAGAGCCACACACAGACATATACAATTCCACGCGTGTCAACTCTCAAAATTCTTCAAAAGCATTCCTCCAACTTGGACTTATTGAAGAATTCGTCAGTTAGATATTAATACTGATTTATCCGGAATGAAGAAAGAGAATTTTCATTTCGAGCTGCTCTTCATATGCAAACGCTGAATATCTGTTAACAAACCCAAACGAAACATTACGACAGGAAAGAATTGTGAAAAAGAGCGCGATAATTCTAACCCAAAATATTTGAGTCTGTTTGATAACTCATCGATTAGACAATATGATTTATTTTCTCTTAAATCTTTATTTTGGGCTGCTCTTTGTACAAAAAATATGAAAGTTTAGCTAATAACTGAAAGAAAATTGTGAAGACGGAAATATTCCTTTTTGGAAGAACAGCGCAATTACTCTGATTCAGCGTTTATATTTGTATACTCGTGTGTAAATCGGACTTCGATAAATCCAGCATAGATTTTTATTATTTGTGTATTTAAGGAATTACATGATTAAATTATATTCGGTTGTTAAATGTTCGTCTCTTTTTTATCCTTCGCAAGTATACGGCGTAGTTCCTAGATTTTCTCCTAACGCTTGAGGTTTGTTAGTGAATCTTTTTCATGCTTTTTAAGATACCATCGCTCGAACGTTTCATCTCCAATAGCTCAGAAAACTGTGGTACTTGTTACGTTTGCCGTATTCACGTTTTATCTAATAATAAAATCGTATCGTGACGACGTACATGTTTGAAGCGTTAAGATGCCGCAACTTTTTGTGCTTACGTGAGAGATAAGAAAATCAAATACAAGTGCCTATCGTTGTTGGTGGCGAAGGTGGGCAGAATGTATCCGTGATGCATGAAGGCGTCATCATGCCAATTAATTTGCATTTTATAATGGGGTTTGATCGCTAATTATAAAGTACATAAATATTTCTGAGGAAAAATATATATGAAATAAGCAAAGAGTAGAAAAATAATTTATATAGACATACAGAAAAATATATAAAACATACGGTTAAATAAATAAATAAAATAAATAATATATGGCAAAAAATCTACAATTGAGTAACAGAATGGACGCTTCGAAGGATGCCACAGAAGGGGACAATTGCCACTTGCGCAGATCACCAAATCTGTTGGAGACTGATTGTGATCTGAAGTTTCGTTTGACCTGGCAAAACTTGACGGTACGTGCAATGGTCCCTGTGTTTGAAAATGTTGTTACAAGAATGCTGAGAAGGTTGGCAAAAGGAGCCGAGACGAGGGAACGCGAAGAAGTGGATATTTTAAAATCAGGTAGGCAGAATGAAAGAACAAAGATCAACGTTTTGTTGCAAATTATTTCGAAAGTGTAGAGAATCGATACGTTTAGCTGGGTCGTAAAATTATACTGATTTATTACAATCCGGTTGCAACGGTATTGCAATAATTTTTTCCTTCACGTTTACATTGCCGGGATTAAAAAAATAACGCTTGTTTCCATCGTGACAAGTGACTGGTTATGCGGAGGCTGGACAAATGATTGCTATAATGGGGCCAAGGTATCTACAAAGAAATTTTCTTTTCGTCGTAAACGATTCCTTTCAGCTTCAATCCGAATTGACGTATTATGCAATTGTCACGAATGTCTAGCGGAGCTGGAAAAACTACTTTGCTCGATGCACTGGCGAAGAGAATAGTGCCTACTTACGGTACGATTAGTGTCGACGGTATCGAGCTTTCGGCTGCGGAATTATCGAAGATTTCCAGCTACGTTCCACAATTCGATGCTCTGCCGGATACGTTAACGGTCAGCGAATACATCGCTTTCTCGGTAAAGTCCTTCAAATTTCAACCTGCAGTCTGACAATAGTATGCACAGCTGCGTTATTTTTCTGGAAACCGGATGGTAGATTCGAACGCGAGCAGATAGAGGGATACACCAAGATGCTTTCTTCAGAAAACGTTAGATGTCGTCCTAGCTTAGTCGCGGACGAACGTCCATTGTCCGAAAAGGAACGTCGGCAAAATGTACTCCCAGCTAAAAAAATCGTTTCCACCGAGATTGGGACGTTATTTTTTCGGACGAAGCTTCTTTTTGAGTCCCCGTCAATAATATGTGGTTTAACTATTCGATGAACTGATTCAGAGGAACGTAAAACATCCGTAAACGGACAAATCGACGGTTGTTTTCACCAGGCCTGTCGTGCGGCAATTGTCAATAGTGGAGACGACTGGACCACTAGTTAGTGCTAAAATATTGCGTTGGATATTGTTTATTGGGCGTGTATTCCTTTTCAATGCTTTTCCTCTCAATAACTTTGCCGTGTACGCTATTGTCACGTTATAACCTTAAAATCGAATGAAAAACCGAATGTATCTTGTGACGTAGTGTGCATTGAGGCTCGACGAGCGAGTTACCCGCGAGGAACGTCACAGGCTAACAAGTGATATCATTAGGAATTTGACTCTGCGAGAGTGCGAAAACTCGATTATTCGTACGCTGGCAGGCGGCGAGAAAAAACGATTGTCTCTCGCGGCGGAGATCGTTACGAAACCAAGAATATTATTTCTCGATGAACCCACGACAGGTAACACTTACACGCGAATAAAGGTCTCGTCAAAGACGACCATGACGTACAAGATTTGTTTTCTTTTTGTCGTAACCTCGTCACTAGGTCTGGATACGTTCGCTGCGATTCGCATCGTAGAATCCATCAAAACAATATCTACGGACGGTATAGTAATGTGCTCCATTCATCAACCAAGCATCATGATATACAATCTGTTCAGTCACGTGATCTTCCTCAGCGAGGGTGAATTCGCGTTTTGCGGAAGTCTTACGGACGCCCAAACTTTTTTCCAATGGTACAGAACATTTTGAAGACTTTTATAAGGATAGCTATCATTGAATCGCCGCAAAATTGAAAAATGTCCGATTACTGAAAATTCGCAAAAACAAAAGAAAGTACCGAATACATAGAATTATTTCGAAGCAACCATTCAGTTTAACCTTAAACTGAAATGGATAGGTTTTCATCCTCTCAATTTCAGTCTAAGGTTATGCCAAATTCAAAATGGCTGATGCTAGTTGAACGATTCATTTAAATACCACGTGACTCTTCTATTTCCGGAATACAACACCAAATTGGGATTCAATAGTTTGAAATACAGCCGTTTGTACTTTTCGGCTGCTGAAATAATTATTTTCTCGAAATCCAACGTTTTCTTAAATTTCGATTAAAACGGCAAACATTATTTAAAATCCCTATTTTGGATGTCGTTGAAAACGAAAAAAATATATTATTTTCGTTTCAACAATGGGAATCTCAGCTTCGTAATTATTTGTTCTCCAGCGAGGGTTTTTATTGTCCCTTTGGTTTTGATGAGGCTGAATTCTACGTGGAAATCCTTTCGAATCGAACGGACGAAACCGTAAAACGAGGAAGTACATTGGACTCATCGGGAGTGGAGAACAATTCGTCCCGGATTTGTCGTGCCTACGCTGGCTCAAAATTCTCAAAAATCCCTTCGCTTCCTCGACGTTCTGGAATTCTGGACATCAAAAATTTGCCGTAATTTTTTTAGTGTTTCTCTAGCTCCACGATCAACATAATTTATAACAGTTAACTATGAATGACCATTGTATTTCCGAAGGAGGCGTCCTCGTTGGATCGTTCAATTCAAATGGCTGTTATGGAGGCTTTATCACGAGAACCGTAGAACTCTGATGGACGGTCTGATCGCTTTCAATTATTACGGGGTTCGTTACGATAGATCTATTTTCCTTATTCTCATTTGTTTTCCGCGAGTTTAAACGGCGGAATCATTTGAACACAAGTTAATATTAAAATGAATTGAAATCAGGATAAATCAATTTTTAAATACGTCAAACTTAACCTAAATTAACTATAAGACAAGTTGATATTAAAGTAAGTTAATCTTAATAGAATATAAACATAACGTGAGCTACAATAAATAAACTAAAGTTAACTTAATCTTAAAAAAGAATTAACATAAGGTTTTGTAACCCTAGAATAAGTTAAACTTATTTTATTGTGAAAAGTTAACCTTAAAATACGTTAAACGTGAGACGAGTTATCTTATACTTAATACTTTAAGCTTAAGATAAAGCTGAGGATAACTCAATAAGTTCACGAAGAAAAGATAGGCTAAGCCCACAATTTCAGCTAAGTTAATTTTACGTTAAATCGGCCTTGAATTCCCCTTACAATTGTATAACTTAAAAGTAAATTACACTTCAAACAAGTTAAACCTAAAATAAGTTAATTATTAAGTAATCCAAACATAACACAAGTAAAACCCCGTCAGAACGGCACATAAAAAATTATTCGATCTCTTCGATTGTTCATCCACCACGAAGATCTCGGTCGCTCTGGTAACGATATTTTTCTGGGGTATCGATACGAGAAAGGAGCGAGGCATTCAAGACGTAATGGGATTCCTATACCTGGCAAGCGCCGAGACGGTTTTCTCCACCGCTTACACTCCGCTCTATGAGATCGAGCGAAAGATACCAATTTTCATGAGGGAAGCGACTATGTATTATCCATCCGCGTATTACGTGGCCACTCTCGTCAGCTGGGTAATTACGCACTCAAGATTGAAGCTTACGTTGAATGTATTATTTGAGAGAATTAATATTCAAGGAATAAGTTACGCATTGGAAGAATCATTTGAAATCTTGAATGTACAAAGTTGCGTGCCAGGTTTCATATGTGCAATACCATCAACGTTATTCCTGTCTTTATGCTTTCAGCTACCCAAAACCATCTTTAAATCGTTGATATTGACGATTATGTTGTTCGCCATTCTCGGAACGAGAGCCACGATTTTTCCCGTGTTTTTTCAATTTTTTACGTGCGCGGTTGCCAGTGGTGTATGTGGTTTGGCCTATGGCAGCATGGTCGCCTCTTTCATTGAGGACAACGAGATGGCCACCACCGTTATGGTGCCCATTGATCTTCTCGCTCTACTGATGTCTGGGATTTATTACAATCTCTGGTAATCAGAGAGTAAATACATTTTTTCACTAAACCTTCTATATTTTTGCTTCAGTTCGTACCAATGTATCCCTCTTTACAATAGTCCCCCCTATCCCACCTGCTTTTGTTTGCTTATTTATTAATTTATTTATTATTATGTATCTCGGATGTCATCCTTTTATTTGTGCTCATTTGTTTTTCATTGGGAAATTGCGATAATTGTTTACAGGAGCCTCTCTTGGTATACGGTCGGATTTAAATATTTTTCAATATTTTACTACACCAATGAAGCGCTGGCGATCGCACACTGGTCCCGGATCGATTATATCGGTAACTATATTCGTAATTCGTATTCGGTCATATAGAAAAAAATATGAAACGTGTGTAAAAGCCATTGTAGTAATGAAAATGATATAATTAGTAATAATTCTTCCTTCCTTCATAATAATTAGTAATAATTCATTGATTATATTTTTTAAATCTTGTAATACATAAGTTTAAAGAATGAAACCTTGACATTTTTTAAATTTACTTTACGTAATATATATATATATATATATAGATAATCGTCAGAACGGGAAAATTAAGTAAAACATTCATTTAATTTATACAGTATAAATTGAGTACAAATTTTCATTTCTTTTTTCATTTGTTTGATTATTACGGAATGTTTTTTGTTTCCTTTACTTTCTTAGATTTTTAAACATTATTCTTTTTCGACCGTTTTCATTTTTAATTTCTTTATTTTGATTACTTAATTTATTTATCTATTATTTCGTTTGATTCGTTTTTTAATGATTTTTCGCCGAACTTGTGTCACTTTTTGTTTATATTATATTTTTTGTTTTATTTTATTTTATTATATTGTACTTTCAGAGTGCGAGAACAACCAGAATTCGAATTGCATCTCCAGCGGAGCCGAAGTATTGCTCAGATATGGCTACGAGGCATCGAATTTTTGGATCGACATACTTGGGATGATTCTACTGACGAGTTTATTGAATTGCCTCGGATATTTGGGAATGAAAAGGCAAAGATCTGTGAAATCGAATTAACGATGAAGTCCGAGAAAATGACCGGGTCAATTTATATTACGGACAAGTAAGTTGGAACATTTTATATTGTTGATTTATTTTATACAAGATCAGCGTATTGCTGTAAATATAAAGGGAAAACGAAAATATTTGTTTCACGCACCGACGTATGATATACGTATGAAATATACAGGCTAAAATTTTACGAGTAATCCTAAAATCAGCAGGTATTTTGTTTCCGGGGGTAGCGGATTTTCAAACGATTTGCCGTTTTTCTCTGGAGTGGCGAAACGCTCGAGTTTGCCGAGGAATGAGATTGTCCGCGCAGTTTCAATAAACCGGTTGCTTTCGGCTCCTGTAACGAAGCGCGAGATAACCGGCCAAATGAGCTACCGTGAACATAGCGAGGAGACCGAACAAATCAGTCGAGTAATTGTTCGGCTCGTAACCGTACTTCTCCAGAACACCAGCACCCGTTGATACGCAAGGTTCTTCCGGGTCATCCGGACATGCTGGAAAAACGTACAATTTTAATGTTTTATTTGTTCTCTCGAGTCATATAGGATTGGAGGTTTGTCGCAATAGCTAATAATTATTTCGAGGGTGCCGGGTAGAGTCAGCCATCCAAATCGTAATCCAGATAGACTTTTCTCTGATTGTTGGGTCAACCGTTTTACGATCGCGGTGTTAATAAATCATAGCGCATTCACGAGCCAATTTACCTCTTCCAATAATCCATGTATTAGGGTACTGACCTATGTGATCGTATTCTTGCCATTGAATCAACGATACAGCCTCCGTGCTGTAGTAAAAGTGAGACAGGTACTTGAGCCAGTATACACGCGCCGGTAAATCTCTGCATAACGAGAAAACCGTGTAATTTATCATTGCTGGATTAAGTCCGAAATCTCCAGCCAAAATGAATACTGATCGTAAAGTTATGATATATCAAGCCGAGATTAATTACCGCAGATGCAGATAAATCCCGCTGAATATCAATGCGAGGAAGTCAAGGGGAACGGCCAGAAGCGAGGCAGTGTCCATTGACTCGAAAGCCGCGGACATGAGGCAACCTGAGTGTGAAAATATCGATCGCCATTATTTACAATAAAAAAGGTTTCTTTTTGTTTATCAAGAATCCTTGATTGATTGAGAGAACTAACCAACGGCGGTCGCCACAGCCGCGCTCAAAATAACTGGAACAGTTATAAAGCAAAAGCCCGTGAAACCACCCTTCATTCCAACGACAGTAAAAATAAGTGCTGTGTACAGAATCGGCTGAAATATTGCACCCGGAATCTGTGAAATAATGTCATTTATTCAAGACTTTTTCTTTTATTTAAATGAAAAAATCGTTCATTGAATTCCATAAATAAATCAATAGCTAATGGAAGATACAAAATAACAATAATGAAACAAGTCGAGATGTTTGAAATTTTTTAAATTGGAACAATTGGTACAAAAATCGCTAAAGAAAAAGTTTTAATATTACGTCACCAGAATTAAGATTTTGCTGAAGTAATACGGAGCCGGGCTGTAAAGACCGCCAGCGATGTCTCTCAGCAGCAACGGCAATTCTTTGGGAAATGTGTAAAATACACTGTAATTGAACGTGAAGACGGTTTCGGTGACAACGAGATATATCAAGCCCTGCATATTTTGTATTCCTCGCTGATCAATATTCTCGGTCACCGAAATGTACGGAACCGCCAGCATGACGCCGATAAACTGTCGAAAAAAGAGAAGAAAAATTCATCAAACCACCAACATCGGAATTGAAATAACTATACATTGAGTTTTTTTCAACAGATAAATTGACTAAATAAATCAATTATCTAATACATTAATTAATAATTAATTGATTACATTCAGTTTAATCAAATTTGGTTCTTATAAATTTAATATAATTTCATTTTGTTATCTCAATCATCTTTACATATTTTATTTTTCAGTTTTTATTGTTTTAGATCAAAATAAAAATAAATCAAACGCCACAGAAATCGAAATAGCAATAATTTTTATTGTTGAATAGATACATACGATCCCCAATTTTTTAAAGATTCAATTTCATTAATATATCAATCAAACGAAACTTTTATATTTATTTATTTATATATCGAACATATATAAATGTTATAAATTTATGAAAACATTTCTCTTTAATTTTATTTTGATTTACTCGTTGTCGTACTATTTAATTCTTTTATTTTGATTTTCATTTTACGAGAAAATGATGAAACGAATATCAATTAAATTATCATAACAATAAGAATAGACTTTTTCGAACCATGTACAGGGTGAATTTGAAGAGAACGGTGAATCCGTTTCGTTTGTAATCTACGTAATTTCGCCAAGTGAGCCATTCGAGTTGAGTGTAAGAACGAATCTTTTTGAACTCGTTCATTGACAACGGCGCAGGTGGGCTCGAAAAAACTGGGTGAGGTGAAGAATCGCTCGAAATTCGAGCGCAAGAATTTTCGAGTGTGTTTCTCAACAATTCGCCGTATTTGCTTTTTTGAAACTGATCGCAAATGTGCTGGATCTGCGAAAAAATCAAGTATCGCAACGAAGGATAAACGAGAATGAAATATTTTTTAAGTAAACTTAAAAAAGTAGTTTTGTCGCTTACTTTGGTGAGGCATTCGGTTTCTTTGTCACGTGTCACTGACAATTGAGAAACGTAGAATTCGGCGCTGTTGAAGGTCGCAGGACAATGAAGACCGAAGCTACATTTTGAATCAACATTAATTTGATTACCCGTAAGATTGAAGCTTAATTTATTAATTCTCATTCCAATTTGATAATAATTCATAAATCATTTATTTCGAGAGATTTGTAGCGTGAAAAATACACCTGTCGAAAAATGTTCTGGCGTTTGACGCGGTGCCCTGAAAGGCAACCCTGCCGGCCGACAGCAAGAGAATTTCGTGAAAAAGATCGAGAAGACCGGAAGCTGGCTGATGGATCGAACATATGACGACCCTTCCGCGAGCTGCAACGTCCCGCAAAGTTTTCACGACGACCATTGCAGAGTAGCTGTCCAACCCAGTTGTTGGCTCGTCGCAAAAAAGTACACTCGGCTCTGTCAATAGCTAACATTTGATTTTTGTTAAACAAAAAACGCATACTATTCGTAATTGATGAGAAAGATCGAATTGAAAACACTGGGCATCAATGAATTACTTATGTGTTTTGTTTTCCTGTCTCGTTATGAATCGATCCATCAATGTGCCACTCAATGAATAAATGAAATAATGGATCAATTAATTAATCAGTCAAACAAATAATGAATAAATTAATGATTGACTAACTGACAGAATGAATGAATGAATGAATGAATGAATGAATGAATGAATGAATGAATGAGTGGATGGATAAATGAACGAAAGAATGGATGAATGCAGGAATGAATGAATGACTTACTGAATTGATGAACTACATAATTAGCCAATTACTTAATAAATTAAGGGACTAATTAATTAATTAAACTTCAATTCAAATTCAATAAATTTACTCAATTAAACAATCAATAAATCAATTAATTTTATGATCATTTTTACCTGCTTGTACATTGGCTCGTAATTGATATTTAATTGTTTTTATATGTTTTGACAATTAATTGATAAGAGTTAATGTTCGATCATTATTACCTGTACTGCCAACGACAGCCTTTGTCTTTCGCCACCCGAAAGTCCTGACAATTTAGTATTTACACATCGGTCCAGACCCAAATCTCCCAAGAGAATATTAATTCTCTGGCTTCTGAATGCAGCTTTAAATCTTCGATCCATTTTCATTCGCGCCTTGTAAATAATTGGAAGAAGAAAATTAGAATTCGGTGTTGATAAATATTTTACATTATTTTATAGGTTATTTTGACAAATTAATTTTTGCAAACTAGATTATTATAGTTATTGTTATTAGATATTTTTGTTCGAAATTTTGAAATAAAAAAATCGTTGTCGCAAGTCTTATAATCACCATAAATTCCATGTGTTCCCGGACTGTTAAGGATTCAACCGCGAGATCCATTTGCGGCACGAATCCGGATATTCTGGACATTAATTTCCTATCTGCCAGTTCTCCATTCAACAGAACGTCGCCGGTTGCATCGCCTGCGTTGTCAATTGTATTTTTTATCGCACTCATTAATCTTCGATTACATGTGTCGTGGTATTTGAGTCTCGAACAACGTATTGGTTTCCGCATATTAGGAATTTGTCAAGTAGGGAAGGAATTTGGGAAAAAAGGATTTTCTTAGTTGTCTCGACAAACCTTTAATTCGTCGACTGATCGTCGCTAGCAAAGTCGTTTTTCCGCAACCACTGCAATAATAATAATTTTTTTTTTCATATTATGAACTTCACGCCATACGTTTCACCCAAATTTTCAAGGGGGAAAAGAACGAAGAAAGAAACTTTTATAAAACGCTGATCTAGTAGAATGGAATAGAATCTAGAATACATTGATAAAATAAAAAACCATTATTAATTGTCGAGTGAAAGAGGTTTATTTCAATTGTTTGAAGTTTACTGTTAAATATTCTCATAGCGTTAGCTTCGCTAGAGCAGATGTTTCAAAAACCCGTTTTCTCTTAAGCTTACCGGAATCTTATAGATGTGCCCTGTACACGAGTCCTTATTACGGACGGTTACGGCCACTATTCGAAGCAGTTTAGCTTCGTTGCTCGATGTGTACAAAACGTTTTTTTAAAAACCGAAATCGAATGCGTATCCAAAAGGAAGTTCAAGTGATCGATTTCAAAAAATGTAGAAGATATTTCTAAGGAAATTTACGTTAAATGGATAAATAAGGATTTTATTGGAATCCGTCCTATTTTTCGTTGAACGTATTTTCAGAATTTTCATGTAAAATTCGAAACCTCATCAAATTTGTAACCTATATATGTTTGTTCGGATCTCTATGAGAAACAATAAAAAAGTAGTGAAATACCAAACTAATTCTTTATCCAGCCTTACATTCATTCTTCCACCTTCATGTAATAACCAAAAAAAATGCACTCTCGCTTTTTACTTAATTTCTTAGAATTAGAATTCCTTAAAAAAAATCCTTCCGAAAAAGATTGAAATTTCGTTGACATTACCTCGGTCCCAAAATGGCCATGAGGGTTCCAGATTGCACGACACCACTGACTGAAATACGTAACGTTGCAACATCAGCGGTTAATGGCCTGATAACGCAATTACGATGATGCATTGTTCTCATAGGTGCCAGTCGCAATTTAAACGCCACACGGACTACTGACCTCCGTGCAGTAATCGAATATTTTCGATACGTCCACCGCGTAAAAAGCCCGCCAGATATCCACCGCTTTTATTTCTCTTTACAGTACAGGAAATATTTTTCCACGCGAGTACGAGATGACACTGCAATACGGTGGGAGACGAGAGATCTCTTCCATCAAATACGAATCTCGATTCTGATTTCATCTTCAAATTCTATAAACGTTAAATCCTTGTTGAATCCACTTAGACTCATCGGAGTTTTCTCAAATAGTTTTCTCGTATTTCGAGAAAAGGAAACATTCGAATAAAGTTTTAATAAAGAAAAACAAGATAAAAAGAATAAAGAGCTTAAAAAATATGCACGATTTAAAAAATCGTTGTGGAACAGCCCTTTTCAAAAAATGATGGTAGGACACGCGTTTTCTTTTTTCAAATTAAATATATATAAATAAAGAAAGCGGTTGTTATCGTGGAAATATTTTATTTTCATACCGAAAAACGTCGCTGGCAAACCGGGAGTTTATGTAACATAGTAAGTCCTTCGAAGCGAAACCTCTCATTACACGATTTAATTTGATTGAAACCACTATGCAAATAAATCGATAATAAATCAAGGAGTGAGGGTAAATGTCGGAGCGTTTATTTGAGCTCGATAAATCTCGAGCGTGGACTTGCCCTCGTTGACAAAGGATCATTTGTGGTAAGTGAACTTTCTGCTCGTACGCTATTTAAGGAAACGTAATTGGGCATGTCGATTGAATTCCCAGCGGACGAAGTTTGCGTAATCGGAATTCTTTTTTTTTCATTGCTCAAATATACACTGGTCAATCGAATTACAAAAATCAATTTTTTTTATTCTTAGTACTTACACAGTGAATCTGCAAAATGTGACTTTGTATAATAATGAAAATAACAAACTCAAATGAATTTTCCATGCATTTCAATAATTCAATGTTTAACCCAATAAAACATTTGAAAAAGCGTTCGCTGTGATAATTATCAAAATTTATTCTTATTCAAGTTGTTGATACTTAATATTACTATTTTTTGAGAATCTGAAAAAAAAACTTTTTTTTCAAGGATACAAACTTCAATTGCCAAAAATAATTATATTTAGAAGCATTCAAATTTAATACTGACATTTTATTGTTTAACAATCATCAAAAAATCGGCAAAATACAGTTTTTGATAATCATGAAAATAAAAAATCGAAAAAGAATTTTTGTTTAACTGAAGCGAATTTCAAGCCCAAATTTTGTATGAGCAATGCCTACTAAAAAACGAGAATACTTATCCAACCAAAAATATTTGGTATTGCAGAATTGTCAACATTCTTCCAACTTACCACGACTTTGTTGTCTCGCTTGCAGCTGAGGCAGTTTTTTACTGCATAACAAATTATGAAAACCAAATAATCGAAAGATTTCAACAAATATTTAAAAAAGGTAAAGTAAAGAAAAGTTTACAAAAGTTACAAAGAAATGCAATGAAATTCATTCATTGAATATCATTAATTTTCTATTAATGCAAATTCCAAAAAGTTGGGCAATAATTTATTTTCGAGTGGTTTTTTTATGCCACAAGTGTGAATTCGATGAGGGTTATGTTGACGCGATTGGTAATAAAAGAGCAAAAAAAGTTGCGCCGTCTCGTGTGTCACGTGACCGCGAACCCTGGGAAAAATGACTAAGGGATCCGGTCGTTACGGTTACTTCAGGGTGACTGAAGCTGCATTTTGCATCACGTACTCTTGACTTGCGTGCATTCGTGTACAGTTTCAACTTGCTGTGGGGGAAGACTCTTCGCTCCCCGTGCTACGAGTGAGTGGCATAACGTGTCGTCCACTTTGTTACGTGTTTCACTAAACGCAAGAACTTCAACGCCCACACCGCAATTGAAAGAACAACTGAAATCTAGAAACACGTCAAAGCAAAAAAGAAAGTTCTTGACGTTTTTGCAAAGGGTCGCAAAATATCTATTATGTATTACGATTGAAATATTTTTGATATAAAAACGTTGGAAATTTACGGAGGAACCCATGGAGTCTGAAATTCAAAACCACAATAACGAGCAAGATCGTTGATGAACAAGAATCCGTTTATTTATTCTCTTCGGGTACAAAATTTGGATCACGTTTTTATTTATAATCGGTAAGGTAGAATTACAAGTACCGGCAACGCGCTGGAGACATTATTTCAGTGAATCACCGTCCGAGAGCGTGTGGCGTTAGCAGCGCAACCGCAGGGCCGATGCAATTGCGACGCACCAAAATATTCCATTGCACTCGAAATATCCGTGAAAAACGATCGGTAACTTATCTCTCCAGGCTGATAACAATCACAGTTTGAGAAAGTCTTCGCCAAGACGAAGAATTTTAGAAGCTTTGGTATTTTCGCACCTCTGTTCACGCGATACGTAATCGTCCCTTCCCTCGGGCCCTTTTCATATAGCAACTTTTCCGTGACACTCTCGCAAAAATCGATAAACCGATTGTTCAAATAATTTCGGTTCTTCTTCCGTATCGCGGGAATTCCCGCGATCGCGTTTAAACGCCAGGAATCGAGAGTTGCGATGAGGAGGTCGTACTTAAAATATCGAGCGAACGGCAAGCGAGGAGCGTTTAGTCTCGTTTCAAAATGGCCGTTGGTTAGTCGGACTTTAGACACGCGCTATTAGGAAATGTCCTCGATCGTGACGAGTCCTTCGCGTCTAGCCAAAGGGTCGACGATTACACGCGACGCGATCACATTTCTGTTATTTCAATCGGGACAGTCTCGATCGTTTATCGTTGGTGCGAGGAAAGAGTGTCTCGTGTAATGCGTGCCTGTCACCGGCTTTGTTACGGTTTCTCCAACTCGCCCTGTACCACCGCGCCCATTACATTACCGTGCGGTTACCCTAGCTGATGAAAGGGGCGATCTCGGCGTGCCGACCGTGATGCATCGCGTCCAGCTGTAACCTCCTCCCGTCACGGACTCCCGCGAAAATGTACAAACCTATTTTTCTCTTTGTATGTTGATCAGGGGGCTGCCACAACATGGTATTTTCGCTACACGGAATGTCCAAAGTTTTTAGTGTCCTACTCTGCTATTCGTAGCGCTAGTTGTGTTATGATAACCTTGCTCGCGCACATATATAGCCGTATGTGTTTATCTCGTCCGGCAGTACCCACGTAACATCTTCGATACACTTATCGTGTTTTTTATGATACAAAATTTATTAAGCTAACGATCGTGCTTACAACTATGGAGGCACGAACGGATGCAATATATTTTGCATTGAATAATAACTTCATAATCCGGGCTACTTTAAAAAGAAGTGTTTTAGCTCTCGTTATATGCTTACGTAACGGATACTAGAGAATTTATAAAATCTTATTCACTTGTAATATTAAAAAAAAAAACTTATTATTCAGCGATAAATAATGACATTTTCCTTACAGACATTCGTGATTATTTATTGACATACGTATACTATAATCTTAATGAATGAATCCTATCACTCAAACACGTATCAATACTTCACATGAAATATTTTTTCCATTTTTTCGGTTATCCACCGTGTTCACTTCGTAGGACGCGTTATTACGAACTATCTAATCGCGAGCCTCGCGCTTCCGCGTCTAAAATATTCTCACGGAATAACTGGCGCCACGCGCAGGTGAGGGATAGAATTAAGAAGTATCGGACGAAACGCAATTCGTTTTAATACACGGGAATGATCCGGCGTGTCGTCCCCCTGATGTACACACAATCCTTCAACTGTGGTGGAATATTTACTGAGCCTTTCGTTCGTGCGAGACGCTTCCGATGTTGGCACCCGTGCACATATACATACACAATGTGTTGATCTCACGTTACGTATTCAGACATACACACGTACACCTTAAAGTGCGCTTGAAAAGGTTCTTCATACAACTCACAGCTCGCTGCTCGTAAATTAGAAAGTTCCCAAGTATTCATGATTTCCGAGCACGCGTGTCATGGTTTTTTATGTGATTTCATACGAAAAAACGGTATTTACCATTTTCGGTATTACCATTTACCGGTATTCACCATTTACCAAAAATATACCATTTCCAGTAAAATTTATGATTTTAAAGACGTTCCATGATGTTAAAGCTCGCAACATTCGAAGGTGCAATAAATATCATTTCCGCAAATCTTGACGAATTCCGAAAATCTTTTTGAATGACGAACCATTTTTTTGGATTTACATTGAGGGTAGTAAAGACTTGAAAATGTCGATTGGTTCGTAAAAAAGGATGCTACTTCGCACGTTGTACCGCGCACTTGCCTCAAAAAATTAAATTGAGACAAGTGCCTGAAAGCTTCTCTATGACTACTCGGTCCATCTCGTTGTCATTTATTGAAAGAATAACCATTAGACAATATAGGACGCATTCTGATAGGTTCGACACCATTGTTTTTTCCAGACAGCTGATAGTACTCGATTCGGTCATCGCGTAAATCACGGCCAATGTGCGAAGAGATAGTCGAGTGTGGAAGGTAAGATAATCCGGTGTGACTAATGAACACGATCATGTCTACGGGGGTTCCGGTGTATTTTATGAAAAAGCGCGAGCGAACCCAAAATTGGGTTCCCGAAGAGAAGAATGCACTTTTGGCACTCGTCGCGAAGCACATAGATACACTCGAGAACAAGAGACTTGACACTGCGGTCACCACACTCAAGAATCTTGCTTGGGAAAGAATATATCGCGATTTTCGTCGCCAATTCACCGCCGAGCGTGACATAACAAAAATCAAGGCCCAATGGTCGAGGATGAAGCTGCAGGCAAGAATGGAGATGTACACGTTTGCCGCCAAAGTGAGAATCTACCGATCTGTAACTATAAACGAATGACAAAAATGCGGATGTTCGGAATGAAAAAAATATTTTATATTTGCGTTGGCGCGACAGGTGAAGGTGGTCGGTACGGAGGAGGCGTCGAAGCACGCGCCATCTAACTTGTCCGTTTCCGTATGGCGGCTTTTGCAAAACATGCGGAAAAACGATTACGACGGGGAACGGTCCGACGAGAGTAGCCAAGACGCGGACGTAGCGAGGGATGTTGACGCCATCTTGGACAAAATGCCGACTTCCCATCAACCGGAAGTAATGAGTTTCCCGGAAATCAAGACTGAACCGTTCAGCGATGATTTCGGGGAGGAAGCTGTCACTGGGAATAACGTCAATCCAGCGGAGTTTCCGGTCGAAATTATGAGCAGAAAAAGGACTTCCGGTATGGCCGATTACGATGATTCGATCGAACGTACTGGCCGGAAAAAAGTACGGGTCGTTTATGGGAACAACGACTTTGGAAATGCTGGTAAATTGCGTTGTGGTCGGCGTTTCGATCATTAAAACGATAAATTTAGCATTTTTTTAGGAAACCATTTTCGGTGTTATTTTAATTATTTAACAAACCCCAATTTTGTGGGACATTTAGTAACAAAATGCTCAAAACTCTGGTAGAGATTTTTGTACTCTGTTAAATGAGTTTTTTTCCCCATTAGTAAAAAGATAATAATTGTTTGCTTCGACAGGCCATGAGGACGAAGAGCCTGAAAAAGATGGCATCGACTGTTCTTTGTCACCAGAAGACATCTCGCCCAATGAGATGCCGGTTCAGCACGCCGCGTGGATGTTCGAGGCGGCACAGCGCGAGCACAAATTGAAGATGCGAATGTTGGAGCTGGAATTGGAAAGGGCCGAGTTGGACAAGCAGAAGGCGATCAACGAGCTCAGGAGCTCGGAAATAAAGAAACAATTGATGGAAGATCAAGCATCTGAACACTTCAGGTTTGTCCTTTTAACCTTCATTTAACGTGCGAAGGATGCTGCGCCAATTCGACCGATTTGTCATTAATCTCGTTTGAATTATCCGCGCTTTCCATCGAATCTCTACCTAGAGCGCCTCTCCTGGCGTCTCAGCGAAGCTCTTTCGGCTCTCCCTCCACACCTATCTTTCGCCGTTCCATCTTGCGATCCTGCTTGATCCAAGCTTTCCAAAAATTCGCCATATTCCAATATCATTTTTCTCCCGAACACGTAATTCTTGATATTATTGCGCGTCAAAGATGCAACGAGCGGCGATCGTGATTTCGCGACGATTCGCGTCAACCAGGTAAGTCCAAGAAAAGTCATCACAAAAACGAACGTGCGTCGACAGGTGTGTCGCGTGGTGTTTTTCGGGGTTTTTAATACCGGCCACCCGGCGACCGACGTCCCTTGTCTGATTCTATACTGAATTCAATTGTTTTTAAATCAAGTGGCCGAATCATACTTTCTTTTGTTTTCGGAATTTCGAAAATTTTTGCCACCCCGCTCTCAAAGTCGACCCTTCAATGCGAACCCCCGCAAGAAAACTTGCGAACTTGAATAATCGACTCGAGTACTTAAAGTCCCTTCGGGAGTACTTACATAATCTGCGCAATGTCGTTTTCGGCCGTGTGCCATATTTCGCAGTCGTTTTTCAACGTCTTCGAGTCCTCCCCTCGCCTTCGCAAATTCTCATTCTGCGTATTTACGATCATTCTTTTCTTCGTATTTTTCTTCAATTAAATTCCTTGGTTAGAAAATCGATATGCATTGCCTCGTTTTTTCTCTATTTTTCCATGTTTCCTTTTTCATTCTCTTTTTTTATATTTTCTATTGTTCCTATTTCTATATCTACGTTTTTCTATTTTTATATGTCCATATAGAAAAACAGACGATTCAAAATTCTCTAACTGCTTTGTTGGAATCGAACACCTCGATAATTAAATTCATCTCTGATACAACACCATCAGGGTAGATATTTCTAGGCAAGGAATAATAAAAAAGATTGTGTCGTCATTTGCCGTGGAGTTTGAACAGTTTCTCCGTTAACTGTATCTCTGCTAAGTTTAGCTGTTCCTCATTGTCCTTTTCCTCTTCGTTATTGAAAATATATTTTTGCAGATATGGATTGTAAGTTGGTAGTCAAACTTCTGTAGTCTCTATAGTTAAAATTGACTGATCCGTTCACTGTGAATTTGAATATCTGCCAGTCGTGTTCTACTGTTTTTTCTATCGACTACTTTTCTTTACTACTTTCTTACCAACTATAATTTGAAGTATCAATTGTAGATGCTAATGACAAAAATTCATATAGTTATAATTCTTATCAGTGAAAAATGGTACTTTTTATATATTTTTATGATAACCTTTGGCATTTTTGTTTTTTATTTATTAATTGTTTGTACCCCATCTACAATGTTCGCAGCATTTTTCGTGATTTTTGCATCCACATCGAGTGGATAGTTTTGTCACATGTGTTTTTTTTTAACTGATCAGACGTCCCATAGCCAAAACGCTTCTATTAAATCTTTCTTTTTCCATCACAGCCAGATTAGAATGAGCGGAGAGGCTGGCTCTGGAGCTGGCAAAGGTGGCGGTGGCGGCGGAGCTATTCGCAGTGCTGGTGGAGCATTTGGCAAAATGGAAGCTGCTCACGAGGAGCAATATTTCTACAATCAGGTCGGATTCTTCTAGACATTACAAAAGAAATATTATATCGGCAATAAGATTAGAAATAAATCAACCGAAAAAATGATTTTATTTACAGAGTTATATTCAATAAATGGAAATATTTATTGAAGGAGGCCCATTGCTTTTGTTTCCAATTAAAAATAATTAAAAATTTGCTCTTTCGAAGCTTCAGAAAGAAAAATAAGATTGAAGAATCATTTCAACATTGATGCTTGACAAATTTTGTATTTTTCTATCTTGCAGCTACTATGGCTTCAAAACATCTTTTTAAAACGTAAAAGGCATCATTAAAATATAGATGACTGAGCTTGGAAATCTGTTTCCGCTAGCGTCAAAAATACTTTTTCTACTTTTGAATAACTTTGCGTTCTTCTTTTCCAATGCAAAACAGCAAAAGGAACAATTGCAGCACTTGCGCGAAGGCCTCCACGACGAAATTTCCTTCCACGAGGAACAAATTAAGCGTCATCAGGAGGCTATCAACCGTCACAAAGAAAGGATCGGCAAGATGGAGAAAAACTGAATAAAAGAAGAGCACACATCAACGGATCCTGAGAACGGATCCAGCAAACTTCATTCTTGAATTTCGTTAGATGAGCGTCCGGCGCTGGGAACGCAAGCAAAGTGCATTTTTTACTCCGCGAGCCGACGACGCTGGCGATAGATAATTTTTTTTCATAACTTTGTTTTTTCACTCAATACCGAGATGTTTACTACACCGTGTAGAAATAAAATTACATGCTTTTATCGGTTAACGAATGCATTTTTGCGATCTTTTACACCAAGAACATGTAAAAGATCGAAATAACTCCACCAAATTTCGAACCCACTATTCGCAAAGACGAGCAAGTTTGTTTAGGAAAAATCTCGTATTAGATTCTATAAAATTCAAGAATGCCGTGCTTAAAGATGTTATTTTTCGTTAAAAATTAATCATTTTCGAGAAGTTTCCTCTCCTTGTATTTTCGAAGGACTTTTTCATTTGAACTTAAATTTCAGTTGTCTCGTTAAGTTGTTTCTATTTTTTGTAAGGAAAGCGGGCAATTGTTTTACGAGGAAGCGAGCGGTATTGAAGCGATAAGAAAAATGTCTTCCGTATGTGGACAGTCTGTTGTTTCTTCGCGTTTATCTCACAATACGATTTTTTTTCTAAATTCATAGATTTTTTTCGCATTGAGCGCATCTTTTTGATAGATTTACATTGTCACTATGTTACGACAAATTCGAGTTGTACCCGCGCAAGGAAGTAGGTGAGGTCAATGACTTATTTGCGCTGGTGAAAAGTAAAAAGTTTTGGCGCGACGGAAATTAGGGTTACATAATATTTCACCACTGATCGAATTCGCTGAAATTACTTTCGGCAGCTTTTCATTCGCAATGAGATGGTGATCGTGTTTTCGCGGTATTATCCTGATTTTACGATGAAGGCTGAATAGATTTTTGATAATTCGCATGGTTGGATTTTGGTATTAGGCTTCCAAGGGCTTCGGTTCCGTGTCACTTTCAACACTTAACGGCAAGAGCATCGCATTATTTATGTACGATTTTTAAACTTACTAGGTACTTCATGAGAACGAAGACCGACTCAGCGAAGGACAATTTCTTCGATAAAAATGTGGCATTCGAGAGCGAATATTACTACAGACAGGTAGCAACAAATCCGCTCGGGTTTGTCGAAAAAAAAAAAATTAATTTCGCACCGTCACGTAATGATACCAGCAAGCTGACAAAAGCGTGTACGGCTAAACTCGGATAACTAATTGAAGGAAAGCATTGCAAAAAAATATACTGCAGGATATAAACAATGATGCTTTATTATTAAGAAGCGGTCCCTTCGTCTGACATTCTCGGGACACAAAATCCATAGTTTCATGGCTTAGCTTGACAACGGCGCCACAGGTGCACCTCAACCGAATGTTCCACGCTTCGTGGGATTAGATTGTCCGTGTAGTTAGAGCGGGTATGATTGATGGGAAGCCGTGCCCAAAACAAAGTTTTGTCCGCAAAAATAACGACCCAATCGCCGTCCCAATGTTTCTTTCGCTCAAATGGATCTTTTCAACGTGTTTTTCGGACAATAATGTGCATGGTCACCATGCTTGGACGACATCTGACGGTTTCTACACGAGGCGCAGAGTTCGATCCTAACCTCTAACAGTTCCAGTACAAAAAAACTGTAGCCGTACACGCTTTTGTTGAACCGTCTAAGAAAAACATTCCGAATTTTGGAAAAAGCTCTTGACAAGGCAATACGTGTAGGATCCGCAACTTCTGAAGATTTTGAAGCAAAAAACGGAGGAGGAGGTCGCAGCTATGCAAGAAAAGGTACGTGCCATGAAGGCGAAAATCGACGATTACAATCGTGACATAAACGAAACTGTGAGATTCTTGAAGACCCTCGAGAATGACCTGTCCGCCAGTACAAAAAAGAAAACCTAAACAAACGGAACTGAAAACACCATGGTCTGAAAAATTCGATAATTAATCAAAATCTCGGAACGATGAATCAAAATTACGGATCAGTTGACGATTTCGAATTCACCAATTCTTCTAAGTCGAAAATAAATATGTGAATCGTAAAAATAAAAATAGTTTCCTCCAAAAATCTATTCTCCTTGAATAGCGACAAAGAAACAAACCAAAGCGTACATTCTCGTCGCAATTCCGCAATTCGTAATTTCACAAGTTCTTCCCGCGTTCGAGCAGGCGTCGCTACCGTTCTGATGCTGAGAAAAAAAAGCAGTCAAAGATGGCCGCCCGTGCGGCGCCCCCGCGGAGCCGATCGTCGCGCCCTCAGTTTCTCACGAATCATCGATCAGTGTGGTGCGTTCGCGTTGTTTGCTCCGCGGTGTGTGTGCTCGACGGGCTTTTTTCTCCGTGATTTGTTGGCCCCGCGAAACGGATGAGGCTTTGTTGTTCGTTTTATTTCGTTACTTCCGGTGTGTTTCGGAGATATTGAAGGGAAAAGAAAAAGAATTGACGCGGTGACCCTCGCGTTTTATCCGAGGGAACGCATATTGAGAGAGTAATGCAGCCAAGGATATACTGGATTGTAGCGAGCGCGGCGGTCGTTCTAGTCGGATGCAATGCTGCTGCTTCTACGAGCGAGGTAATTGCACTTTTACGTATAAACCGTCCAAAACAACTTTCTCAACGTTTGCCCAAAATTAACGATCCTGAAAGACCGCGATTTGCTCTCGAAGAAGATTGGCTATCCAATCAACCGACTTCGCTGGAAACGATTGTACGAAATATTTTTAATAACCTGCCATCTCGGTGATCGAAAATTCGGATTTTTCCCCCCAAGTTCAATTCCAGTTCCGAACTTCCATAAAGTTCTTTATGAAAAAGATTCTCCGCGTGGTTCGAAAGAATGTCCAAGTACGAATAGAACGGGACATTCTTCGAACGCTTTCGACTGTCATTTGTGACAATGAAGTTGCGAGTAACGTGACACTCGTATCGTAACCGAATGCCGCGCTTGATGTTTACTTCGCGGCTGACACCCAGAATTTACAATCGTTGAACTTTCATTGATAATTCACCGATCGGTATCGCTCGTAAGAACGATTGGAAATATTTTTATTTAGGATGTATAAACAAAAAAGTAGACTGCGCTCCGGTCCAATTCGAGACAAATATTTATCGCCTATTTTTAATTGGTAGTAATAACAAAGGCCTCGCTTTCATTCATCGCTGACAGCGTTGATGGTGATCCTCATCTTTAAATCTCCAAACTACTGAAACTAAAAACGAAAAAAAAATTCGAAACTGAAGTTTCGATTTATGGGACGCAACGAATTAAAAAAAAGTTTATTGTTATTATTATTATTTTTATTTAAAAAAACTAATTTCAGATTAATATTGAACTTTGGAAAGATAAAAATATAATTTTCTGCATCTTCGATACAAAAAATCGATCCATCGCGTTTTCCACGTTCGAACGATTTTTCGCTATTTTTATTTTGTCAAGGCAAGCTCTGGCTTAATGTCTTCGGGTTTGCTCTGACGGAGTCCTCCGAGATAGAGAGGCCATTTCCATTGTATGCACAAACTCGAGTAAGGGCACGAAGGAGAGCCCAAAAAGGGATAAGAAGGGGGCGGTCCGGGGGAAGAGGGAAGGAGAGCGGAAGATCGCTAGGCGGACGATCTCATCGGTAAATGGTGCTGGGAAGAAGTGACGTGTGTCTATGGGTATGGAAATGACGAGACGGTCAACAGAGCGCGCGAAAAGACCGACCATGTCCGGCCAGTTTCCTACGTGCCGACGACAAAAATAATTCTCTATTGGCTATTCCAATCCCTACGTGATCAAAACCCAAACAAATAATTTATATAAATGGTAGAAATAATATTATTTAGTTTATTTATTAGTGATAATCTTATAAATAATATTCACATAATTTCTTTATAGTAATATCAATAATAAAAATACAAATTATATAAATGCAAAAAATTAATTTAAATAGCCATCTTTTTCTTAGTTATATTATTAATGTTATCAAACTTTGTTTATTGCAATTATTAAAATCAATAAACTTTATTCAAATAAATTAAATTTATTTGAATAAATTAAATGTATATTCCTTGCGATTTCCCATCACAAGGAATATACATTTTTCATTATAAATAAAAATAAATTTATTAGAAGTGAATAAAATTACGTTAAATATCGTGATCTCCGGAAAATGATTAATCGACACGATCAAACATTTTTTTAATGAGAAAATAATTGTTTTTTATAAATTCATATACTTTTTGTAAATTTTTGTTCCATTTATATTTTCCCAAAGTTTGTTTTTAATTCTGGAAATTCCCAGTTAATTTTCTGTGCTCTTATCGCTTTTTCTAACTGTTTCAATCTACAATCATGTGTTTACTTTTTATTTTGATGAATGAAAACATATTTAAAAAATCAATTTCAAGAATGCTGAATAAAAAAACGTTTTTTTTTAATCTTAAATTGCTGAATTACTAAATGAAAAACATTTTTATCTCGAATTTCCGGCGCGAATATTCGTTTGCACCTTTTTTTTGTCTGTATCTGTAGGCTTTGTGCTCATCGAAAATTCGGAAAGTGTATCGATACTTTTCTCCATTGGCGTACTTACCATCGGGAGTTCGGCTCCTCGAGAGAGATTACAGTATCGTACAACGCTATAGCGATATCTACTCGCAATGATATTATAGTATACAGCGTAAGAGTCGTAAATTCCTGGCAACAATAAAATTGAAGGGGATTTCTTGAATGGACTGGTCGAGCTACCTAGTCTCGACGATACAAGAAAAGTCTTTACCACGCTCGATCGTGCACACGAACTCCCCCATCCCCGGTCTTTCATGTAGAGGCTTTTCCACACGAAATCGAGCGAAATTTCGTACTTTCATGCACAACGATATACTTGTTTGGCAATTTTTCCATTTTTTTATTGCGGGTAAACAGCGTGCCAAAAACCAGAACTATTATATGGAGAATTATGGATATTTTTTTTACTGTTGATTTAACTTCGTCAAGTTACCAAACGTTAGCTAGTTTACCGCCATGAAGTTGCCAAAGTTACGAATCGAGCACCACTGAAACTATCCCCTCTCCGCGTCAGTGGTGTTCATGTCGAAAATTTTCGATCGAAAGCATGAACTTTCAAAACGTATTAGTAATCTTATTTTCAAAGATAGCGGGTTGGACGTTAAATAACTTTATACGTATTTTTGTGTCGGCAGCAACTTTTGTTTGAACCATTTTTCATTCGGGCTATTGATTATCCAGATATAACAATTTTTATCATTGAAACCCGCATTTATCAAGGAGGGCTAGAATTCATCGAATTCTACTGGGATTTCTTTCATTATCCAAGATTCTAGTGTTAGTGACAAAAAAAAATAGGGTTTTCACACATTTTACAGGATTGGGAGTGCAAAGCGAGAAAATCTGATATCTCGCGCGTCGACAGAAGGCGCGGCCACGTGATCGATTCCAAGAGACACTATTTTTTCGGGGCTTTCACATTCTCGCAGCTCTCAAAGCGATTTGTGGTTGGGGCGAAGGCCAAAAAAAAAATGAGTAACAGATACGAGGGCGCTGCATTATGTCTCCGTGCATTCTCTGGCAATACGCGCCATGTGGCCAAGCTAAGATTTTAACGATCCTCTCTCGTTTGCACCCCAAGGGTGTCTTTACGTGCTTACGTCTCACCCCTCATTCCCTTTGCGCTCATGACGCGGGTTATTCATTGTGAAAGATAAACGGGCCAGCGGGCCACGTAAGTGCGCCCTGCAAATTTTACGCGACCTTATCGCAACTTATTTTTTTTTTTTCAAGCGTCCATTTTCGTGAAGGGATAAACACAAGGTTTTCTGGGCTTGTGAAATGTTTGCGTGTTTATCTTATCCCAGTTTTCGAGAAAAATAATTTTTTATACGTCAAAGCGTTGTTTTCAAGGCCGTTCGTTGTTTTCTTTTTTAATTTGAAGAATTTTCGAAATGTCGATTGGCAGAATTGCCCAGATGTCAGAAAGTGCGATTCTGTTAGTGGTTAAACATTATAATGAAATGTAATTGTAATAAAATTATTATTATTATAAATGTTTGACTTTATATAAATTTAAACTTATAATGGAAGTTGGAAAATTTTAGTTAACGTAATTTAATATTTTTTCCGATATTATTAATACAATAAAGGTTTTTTTAAAAATAGTTGTTATTGACATATACAATAAGAAGTTACTTATCAAGCTCATCCACGTATTTTTTGTTATGCAATAATTTCCATATTAAAGTAACAAAAGATTTCTAAACATCTAATAAAGATGTATTTCCTAGATTTTCATTCATAGATGACGCGATCTTTTTTTACAACTTTTACTTAGCGAATAAAATTTTTATTCCGATCTAAAAATTGTCGGGAAATTTTCTCCCAGACAATTATCAAAATGAATAATTATTAAAATCAGTGAACCTCAATTGATTAAATTGATATCTCATAAATGTTTATTTAATATTATTTAATATTTAATGGAATATTCAATATAAAATATTAAATGAATAATTATCTTTTAAAATTCGGCACCATTCTTCGGTGGATTTGCAAATTGCCGCAGCGCATTATTAATCGTCCTTGAATGCTGACGAATTTCTCGCGATAACAAATTCGATAACGGTGGGACATCGAAACTAATCGTGCAAGTTTCCGCTGCAGCCACGCTCAGCCTGCAAAAGATCGTACCGAAGGGATGTTCGTTAGGGATTTCTGGATCGGTTACGGAGAACTTTCCTCGTTGTAGGGTCGCGAAGTTTAGGATGGTGATGCGTGAATGCAGGGGTTCCGCCACCCTCGTGTAGTAGCTCTTCGCTCTCGAACCGCCTATCGATTGGTAGTCGTCTAGAACGGATTATCGCTGAAATCCGATCGAATTGATGCATGTTGATATATGCAGGCACCCACAGGGTGCCCGTTTATATCATCCAAAACATCAGGAATGTCGCAACATCTGAGCTTCAAAAACGCAGATAAACTTTCAGCTTAGTTCTCTCACTCGTACCGACATTTTGTTTATTAGCTATAATCTTATAAATAATTCACAGGCGCAATTTCATTTTCAATTAAACATTTCCTTTTCTCAAAGATGAACAAAATTGATAATTCTACAAACACGTAATCCGAAACATTTTTTAATTAAAAAAATACATATGAGGCGCAAAAAATATTCCAGATATCCCTATCGGGGCTCAAACGCACCAATGACAACAACGTTGATAACAAGGAAAAACAACAACAATAATAATAATGAAAACAGAAAACACGGCAACAGTAATAATAAAAACAACAACAATTATGTCGATAAGCTATTATTTACTAAACTGCCTACTAACAATAAATTAATTTCCTAGAGAATCATTATTGCTAATATTTGTATTGTTTAATAATAACTATTATAATAATTATTGAATAATAATTATTATTACAAATAATTATTCATTATTTACTAACTTATTGTTATTAGTAAATAATTCCAATTTTTATAATAACTATTTTTCTTGAACTAACAACAAAAACAACAACGATAATCCCAATAATAATAATACTTCATCCTACAAAAAATCGTCGCGCGTTCGTGGATTATCGAAATTCGATCGTTCGAAAATACAGGTTTCAAGATACTTCGTCATTCGGTTCGAAAAGAGCCACCCTGTAAGTAGGAAGCCCCGCGTGATGGAATTGCACACTATCGTTGACAGTTACCGCCATCGGGCTTCTCCTCTTCTTCCTTCTTTTTTCTTCCTTCTTCCCCTTCTTCCCCCCCCCCCTTTCCCACTCTCTTATATTCTCCTTCCGATCTCGCCCAGTCATAAGGCAACAATCCCACGATACCGACGTTTATTCTAGACTCGTTTTTTTTTAACGCAAAATTTTCCAAGCCTTTTCGCGATAATTCGCCATTATTTTTTTTAAATTATTTATTTATCGACTATACTTTATTATTGGTTATCCTCGTTCGTAACAGTCAATTTTTTCAAGTTACTTCGGAATTCGGTTTCAATCCGAAAGTGGAACGATCGTTTTTGTAAATTAATAATAACAATAAAACAAATATTTTTACCATTATCACCATCATTGCTACGAACATGATTAGTATAATAATTTTATTATTGAACGTATTAAAAAAAAATCGTAGCATATAGATTGTTGTGTATATATATATATATATATATCGAAAGATATAAATATAGATATGGATACCTGGGTCCCTTCGTACTCGCTACTTGTTCCTTCGTGCACTCACGCGCCTCGTAATTTCTCAGAGGTCTCGATAAAGCGTTAATGGGGTGAGAGGTCAGGACGGAGAATACCGATACTGAGAGCTTCGGGGGCTGTACCAAGTTTATTAACGGGCTACACACGTGCCCCGTATATACCTCCTCCCCCCCCCCTCCCAAACCCTCACAACGCTCTTTTCACTCCTTCTTCGACTCGCCACCCACTACGTCCCTCTTAACATTCGCGGAGTCTCGACTACGTACCGTACGTATATTTATTTCTACATTGTCACGTAGAAATAAATATACGGTACATATCCATCGAGGACACCGGGAAAGTTTGTCCTTTTGTCGCGGGGTCCTTACAACATCCAACGAATTGTTCCCAGCCATAAATACGTAATGCCCAATGTGCATATTTCGCGGGTAAATTTCTCATTCAATTGAAAGTTGGAGCGTGTATGTTGGTGGTTTGGCAAGGGGGCTGCCGGGTGGGCTGGAGGAGTTGTTTGACGGAGAGGAACTTCCGGTTCTTCAGGTAGTCACAAAGGGTCGCTGTATCGTCAACGATGTTGAAATTGAAAACTTCCTGACTCGTACGGTCGTTGCGCACTTGACACGAGCTGAGCGGTTTCGAAGGGGGCGAATACCAACAACAACAATTCAATTAAAGAACGATAATAAAAACAATTAAATATAAGAACAACAATAATTAAATTGTTGTTGTCGATGAATCAATTAAGCAATAATAATAAAACAATTCGATTAAACAAGAAAAATGCAAATAATTCAATTAATCAACAATAACAACAACATCGATAACTCAATACAACATCAACCACAACTATAATATGAATAATAAAGGTAGCAATTCGACAATATTAACAACAATTATAATAGAAATTATAAGAATTATTACAGTTATAAGAAGGTTAAAAATAGCAGTAATAAAAAACAACAATAGGAAGAAATACAACAGTCGCGATAATGACAATGTGGAATTACGACGACCGGATTATGGAACCTCCCGGAAAAATATAATATGTTGATAAAAATAATATGCAGCGATTAAGAAGTAGGATTGAATACGCGAGAGGGCGGTAGCGAATCGTTATCGGTAAAACTTAGCGCGGAATTCACCGTTCGCGATTCACATCCGAGATGGAAATTGGCTTGTTACTTTTTCCCATTTTTAGTCCCGCGACTAAAGCCGAGCGCGAGCCGCGAGAGCGAAAAAGTTTCATCCATCTTGCACTCGGTTGCTGACTCGGCGCTATCCCCGGACCCCCTCGAGCGACAACTTTTTCGAAACTCGGCGCTTCGGACGCGCTCTCTCGCTGTGGTTGGAAAGTATGAATACCTGGGTGAATCCACTCGCGTATGAACGCGAAAACATTAATCCACGAAGATCCACGCACATTCGTACGAGCGCGCATGCTCTCGCGGCTAACCTATTTCCATACCGAACTCTCTACCATCCCAGTGCCAACTTTTTCGGAGAATAGTTTTTTTCATTTCACTCACCGGAAGTGCGAGACCGTTTCTTCCGGGATGGCAAAAATCTGTTCTTGTTTTTGAGGTTATGCGAGGGACGCTATCATTTATATGGGAAAGAAGAGTTTAATCTAGGATGTCTTAGGGTCGTAAATCGAAATCAAAAGTTTTGTCAACGAAAACCCGTTTTCTAAACGTATATTCGTTCGAGCTTGTTTTCAAATTGTCGAAACATCGAATCACGTGAGATCTTGATTGAGGGAAGATTGACGTACACGTGTATTCGTGAAAAATGTTGCTCGTCATTTGCAAAGATGTTCATACGAATTATTCAAGTTAGATGTTTGACTGCTCTTCTACTATGCTAAAATAACTAAAAAAAGAAGAAAAACTGAACAAGCTATTCTATTCAAAGGAATGAAATTAACGAACGAACTAGTACACAATAGTTTATCGGAAAAGCGTAGCTCCGAAACCTACAGAGTCGTGGTTATCCGTACTGCGAATGATATTCGCGTTTTCGCTACGAAGCAAACGTTACCATTTTTTTTTTTTTTACGTTTGCTCACGATTCGTA
The DNA here is from genome assembly GCA_030523105.1 of Ophioninae sp. A BG-2022a. NCBI lineage: Eukaryota > Metazoa > Arthropoda > Insecta > Hymenoptera > Ichneumonidae > Ophioninae sp. A BG-2022a. The sequence continues at coordinate 32,616 of JAPYZI010000394.1, read as the reverse complement.
CGATTTTGAAACGAATTATACCGAATAACTTTGATATTAGTGATACGAATCGTACAAACTCGAACGAAACGGTAGAAGTTTAATTTGCTTAAAGTTTCCATCGTTAAAACGCAACGAATTTCATTATTTCAATTTCTCTATTTTTGTAAATCGTCGATAATTATCTATCGCTGGTTTGTCGATAATCGCTGAATAATAATTTTTAAAAATGTTCGCTTAATTTTCGTATAGCTCGAATTTGCTAGAGGAAATTTTTAAAATTAAACAAAAAAATGTTTCGTTGTTTTGCAACGTTGCAGTCTTCGTCACGAAGTTTGACTCGAAGAAAATCTAAATTACAGTATACAGATCGTCTATTCTCTTATAGTTGGGTCAACCGTGTTACGATCGTGGTGTCGATGAACTGCAGGGAATTTTACTGTCCCCTCATTCACCACAGGCGGTTTCTTCCACCCGGGAGTTTTCTCGGAGAGTCCACGTGTGCCCCATATACCCGTGTGTACACCCCTCCGAGCGATAAAGTTGCATTTTCCAGGCCAGCTCGTTGCACATTCCACGAGATGCACACCGGAAGAAAGAAATTTCCATTCTCCTTTTCACCCGGTTCGTCGCATTCTTTTATTCCTCCATCGAACTCCCCACTCCCCTCTTCATTCCTGGTTTACCTTCCTTTTGTAATGAGTGCAACTTTTCATTTTTATCATGTCGACGTTTGAGCTCCTTTGACTCGGGTCGCAGTTTCAAAAGAATTTCAATAGAAAAATGTACGTATTAAGCTGTACGTGAAAAAAAGTTCTCGTACTTTCGATACTTCTCGTGAAGTTTCGTAAGTCTTACGGGATAGAAAAATAAGCACGAATATTTATTTCTCGTCGCTTTGATTAACGAGATTATCGATGTACTTTTTGCGCATACTTTCACCTGTTGCTAGAAATCGACTTTTAGAAGGAATTTAAATTTTCATTGTTTTAAACGCAACAAAGATATTTTTCTTTTTATCCATTCATTTATTTTCAACATCAGAAATAATTTGTCCCACTTTTTTTTTATGATATCGCCGAATACAAATTCTACAAAATATTTAAGATTTTCGTAGCTCAAATTCGCCAGAGATAATTTGAAAGATAGAACAAAAATGTGGACTTGGAGTTCGCATCGTTGCGACGTGATCAAAAATTTCTTTTTTTTATTTTATTTCCTTAGATCCATTGTACGGAATTTTTTTTTTTTGTTTTCGAATTTAAATTCTAGTTTATCACAATGAATGTTTGCATAATTATTGAGGTATGTTAATTACGGTTTCAATGCAAAAAAAAAAAATAGACAAATGACGAATAATCATTTTTGTTGCGTCGCAATGTTGCGAACTTCGATCTCATACAAAAATATAGTTTTCACGATTCAGAAATATCGATGCTAACTTCGAAGTAATCCAGTTTGACCCCTTCAACGTCTGGCAAAAAGACTGGACGTGAGCAGCTCGTTTGGCATTGATCAGGGCTTTGTCGAAGATAGCGAAGGTTGGACAGTTGACGGCTTAACTTGGCTTTCGTGAAAGCGACAATACCAACTTCAGTGATACAGTCCGAACGATTCCTACCATTTGCGGTTTTCCACTTCCACATATAATTCTAGATCATTCCTATTCGTGATCACCGCAACGTTCGACTCGATGACGCGGTGTCGCATAGCGCCATCTTCCATTCCTTTCGCAATGCCTCTTTCGCAACATTGATTGAGGAAACGCGACCGCAGTGAAAATACCAAGACTAGATATATTCGTTCGCAACGATTCACCGGGGATTCTTGGATGATCAATCATCCTAATCGGAGCGGAAACTGTCGCAGAGTTCCTAGGGGAATCCCATACTTATGCCCATAGATCTTGATGGGGATCCAATCGCGTTGGAAGATTGAAACGTTACGCTCGATGACCGTTCAGGATTCTCCATTGGAATGCAATGTACGGAATTGATTCAAATCCTGATGGATTGCCACTTTATCAGCCAGAATCTTCTGATTCCGAATTTTCTAAACGATATGTATATTATATATAGGTTTAAGAAGTGAGTGGTTGAAAAGTATAAATATGCGTGTAGCTGATCGTATCATGTGACACGACGATAGTCACTACAAACATCGTCGCGAAACACAGACGAAATTTTTTTTTTAATCAATTTGTATCCATTTTAATCTCTTTCACTATTAGGATCCTGAGGGAGTTGATGTTTTGACGCTGCAAGAGTATATCCGATCGATTGAAAACCTACAATGCTGCATAGCTGTCTAGAAATGGTCGTCCAATCGTATTTCAATACCTGACCCTACTTCCTGACAGGAATCCAATGAGCCGGCGTTGGATCTCTATACTAAAACGCCATTCTCGTACATTGGATCCTAATTGGGATTCCCCATAGGAATACGATTTACGTATTATCTAGCGGAATCTGAAAGGATTCTTGATCATCCCATCACATTGTATACGTTCGATTTGTTCAATGAAATATATAAGTACGAAAAAACGAGTAGATCTTTAAGAAGTATAAATCTTGTCTCGAAAAAGTATAAATCACTGGAAAAAGTACGACCTAAATATCTGTTTGTAATTCCGAAGCGAAGTTGACTCGAAAACAGTAAAATCCAATTGGGCTACCAATTTGGACTCCCTAAGTAGGCCGTCCCTAAAAAATCTCTAGAGGTCCGGGTCCAACTTGTATTTCCCAACGAATTTGTCCACAAATTCAGGAAAACGCAATGGAAAATATTCATGTGATCCAACAAGGTTGAACACGTCAAATAAGCAATTCTAAAACGATGTAAATTGGGAAATGGTCCAGAATTCACTTTGATTCCAACGGGAACTCGCTACGTCGTCCATATTGGATTCCTACAGGGACAGGGTAGGCCCAGGAGATCCAGGCTTTTGCTGACAAATGTCCATTCCGGAAATCCTCCGTTCAAGCTGTATCCTGGTACGAATATCACTGTAAACTTCAACAACTCATAAAAACGTGAAGAAACGAGTGAGATTCTTTTGGCGATCCGGAAATGGTCACCGTTGCAATCAGGCTGTTTACGCTGCAGATATTTTACATTCCTCGTGCAACAAATAAAATACACACGTCGAGCTAACATTTGTACACAAGATTTAACAAGCGAAGGGATCACCGTCAACTGAGCGTTTTCCCAGCTTGGTAATTTTCTTATTTATTCAACGGCTCATGTATTCGCAAACTCTCAAAGTTTACATTGAATGGACGCAAATAAAGCACCGTGACAGCCTTGGTTAGCGTTACTCCGTAGCCACGATTTCGTCTGTCGAGCACTGTTAAATTCGTCCAATATTTGGATGTTTGATGGATCAGCTGTCCGTTGGATTGAAAACGTCCGCGTACAACTTTCAACGTGTTTTCGAAAAAACAACGATACACTATTCGATAGTGTAACGTTTATTAACCCAAATAATGTTTCGTCGATATTTTCGTAAGAAAGAAAATGTTTTTTTTCCTCGTTTCGTATAAAGGGATAGAAACAATTGGATTATCAAAGTACTATTTATTGAAACGCCAAAATCCACCATTAGAAGTTCACGGATCGAAAAAATGGGTATAGTTTTGAAAATTGCGAAGTTGAAACGTGACGAAAATAATTTTTTCTTGAATTAAAAAATGTTTGTTTTTCCATTTTACAACGAAGCTAACATCCGTCATGCACACGTTGATCGTGGCGAAGCGAGTTCCGCGTTCAAGACGCTCTCTTCAAAATACTCAAAACCCAAACATCCGGGATATACTCCGCAACGGGAAAAAAGAATATCTGGATTTAATAAAATGGTAGCGAACGTTGATTCGGTCTGGTCTAACAAGTTTTATCAACAGATTGTAAAAACGGGAAATTTATTGACGCACGAGTTTTGTTGATAGAATAAAGTGGGTTTTTATATTTTGCGGACTGTGTACGTTCGATTTTCCAGTTTTTTGCTTTTTTTATGCTGTTAACGTATTTTATCAACATACGTTTACGTTATCAACCGTTTTGCATATTTAGTTTGTTTTTGATAGATATATAAAGGTTTGAAACGTGTTTAGGTGTGCTCGGCGATTTTTTGCCATCGAAAACGATAATGCACCTGCTCGCACATCGTTGTTTCTTCGTCATGTTTTCAGGCGACGGAATAGTGAAAAAAATATATATATTCATGAATAAACGAAAATATTTTCCGAGAAATATAAAAAGACGTCACTTAATTTTTTTTTTTAAGAAACTTCGTATTTTCGGTGAAGCAAAAAAATCGTTATTAGGAAATTCTCGCAACGCCATGTCGAGAGTAAGCCAACAAACGTATTTACGGTTTTATCCTCGAGAACGTAACGAGCAAACGAATCGCAAAGGTCACTTTGATTATTCGCTGAAAAAGGATCAGTCTATGAAGAGGCTGACGTGAAAACATTCTCGATTCTTGAACAAACGAGCAATTTTCGACTAGGGCAATCCCAGCACCGACAAAGACCGATAAATCCTCGTTAATTGCTTTGCTTCGCAGATTCATTTAATTATACTTTTGTCGTTTAATTTTGCTCGTACAAATGAGGTTGATGTTTGAATCGTGCTGATTCGTTGGTAGGTAAATTGCTGTATACAAATTTTACAAAATATCAATATTGGGTTTTACCCAATGTTGGGGTTTACGATATTAATAATAAATATATTTTTATAACTACGATATTGGACGTTTTATAGATATTTTGAAATTCAATGGACCTGAAGTGTGCCGGCATTGAAATCGATGGAAATTCTTTTTTTCATTCTACATCTTCATATACCAAATAATATTTTCAAAATTTATTGTATACTCCAAAATAACAATTCCGAAGAAAACCTCGTGTACATAAAATACACTTCAATTCTGAGAAATACGAAAACAAAGTGCATTTCCGTTGCACTCTGATCCAAACAAACCCAAACGAGTTTTAGTCCACCGTGCTTTTATGAAATAAGAAGAATGTATTTTCATTGAACTCTGACTCAAATTGCTTTTGCAAAATATATAGATTTCACCGCAAAAAATCTGCCCAATTGTTTTTTTTTTTTTTTTTTTTACCGAGTCTGTTACCTTTATTCCTGCCTTTAAAAAAAAATACTTCAGTCTCACGTTTCGACTTCATTAAAAATCCAATCAATCGATTCGTTAAAATTAACACGAAATATTGCTTTTTCTTTCTTGGAAAAAAAAACCAGTTACTTTACAAAACTCCTTTTTGTTTCGAGTCTAATTAATATTTTCACGGAAGCGAATGGAAGTACAATTGTTCCGGATAAAAGTGCGTCAACCGGATCGCTCGAGAGCTGAACCTGGGAGATATTTAAAAAGAGAAAGAGCGACAGGGGAGAGCTAGTTCAAGCAAAGTTGGGGTCCAATCTGTCCTGTTTCGAAATCTTCTCGATCTCCCCTATTCCATTGGACTCGAGTTAAGATTCTATTATAATCTCAGAACAGGTTTGTAACAGAAAAAAACCATCTAACGGGTGTGACGAAATCGTCCATCTAAAATCACGAGTCACCGACAAAAAAAATCAACAAATTGAAAAATAAAAAATTTAAAATCGTTAAAAATGTGCCATCTCGTGATCTGTGACCTTCTCTCGCCTCGGACACTGATAACAATCCTCTTTGCGAGACGATGGTAAACGAGACAGCCAAGTTGGCTAAAAATTCAGGAACGACGAATTATTCAGAACTGGCTCGTGTTACGCTCGTGCGTAAGTTGGAAATTGGCTTTTTGCGCGCCTCGAGAATGGACCGTCGTGATCATATCGCGAAGAATTTCGTTCCGAGTTTATTCCGAAAAACCGCGTGTTTTACACTAATTAAAAAAAAAAACATGTTTTTTTTATCATTCTTATTGTCTCGCGACGCAGAGAAATATTAATAAGGCATCAATATCAATATTTTTCAAGTTTTTAAATTATAAAAATATCGATATTTTTACAATTATTATTTATCAATCTACCAACGAATTAACAAAATAAGATTTTGGATAATAGTGAAAATAAGAAACCCCAGGATCACCACGATCATCCCAAAAAAAAAGCCAAAACGGATCAACCAGAGTTCCAATTTGGATTTTAAATTGACTAGCTATTGAAAGTTATATTTGTTTAGATTTTAAATTGTAATTTTTAAAATTAAATGAAAGCTAGGTGGGGTATATAGGTCGTTTGGATTTTAAATTCAATTTCCCTAGTACAGAACCCAAACAAACCCAACCAAATTTACCAAATATGTTCTTTTCAATTTCTCCGTATTCAAAGTTTTGCTACTCAATAGAAAGTAGCTTTTTACAAAAGCTATTTTTCACGGAAAAAAAAAAAAAAAACAAAAAATTAAAAAAAAAACAAAATAAAAAAGAAAAACAGCACTAATTTGGTTTAAAAGCGCGGTCGCTCATAGCCAAACTGATTAACCCTAATATTAATGAATCGAGCACAGAGGCCAGTATCGAATGTTAATTCTTCATGAATTATACGGTATTGGAAATTCGCTGAGTTTTAAATCGTCGACGATTTATTGGATCACTTAGTTTCGTGAATACACGGCGTAACCGCACAGATGAATCTGTGTACGTTAGTGTTTTTATTTTGTTTATACGTATAGAAGCGTAGGTAAACTCGGTGACTTGGCAAGTATCCCAGGTCAGATGGAGGCGTTGAGGTGGTTGTGAAACCCGTGTCAAAGCATTATTCACGCGTGGCTAATACGCCAAGACTCTAATGAAGCTGATACACGCTTCTGTATTTCCTAACACTCATGGACGTCGATGTACACACGTGTGTACAACTTTGGTTGAATGATTAGACCGCGAGGAAGGACGATCAAGATATTCCGTCGTGTATTATTAATTCGGCTAATGGCTGCAGGTATCTTGGTGTTCGAGTTGCTCGACGAACTTCTACGATATGATCCGGGATCAAATGGACCGTTTAGGGGATAAGGGTTTGATTATGGGTGTATATGTCCATTGTTTTACTCGAAGGTCGTTTCGAACTGTTGCCATTGTGAGAGGGTTGACTCATGTTGGTCAGGTTAATTCTTGGAAGGTTAGGTCAGTTTAAGTCAGGCTTTTGATTCTTGGAAGACTGTCCATAGAGCACTAGAGAGATAAGGCTATACCGGTCAGGCTTCTAAAAAGCGGTTAGTTCTTAGAAACCTTTCTACTAGCCTCGAAAAGGACCCCCATGCTGGTCACTTTTAGTTCTTGGAAGACCATCCTTAGAGTTCAGCAGAGAGGACGGTCTTGTCAGCTCTTCCGAGTGTTCCAAGAATTCCTTTTAGTTATTGGAATACTGTCCATAGGGAACGAGAGAGATAAAGCCATTCTTGATGAGGTCACGACTTTTAGTTCTTGGAAGACAGTCCATAGGTCGCGACAGAGATAAATTCATGAATGTCAGGTCATCATTTTTAGCTCTTGGAAGATTGTCCATAGGATACGAGCTACCGATACTACATGTAGGAGAGGCTACATTATAATTTCAACTAATGGTCTATCGTAAAATTTAAACGAATCGATCCCAACGATGTTCGGCGTGGACATGAAAAATAATAAAAAATAATAAACGATAAAATAATCAATACCAATTAACAAAAATAAATAAATACATAAAAATAATTAAACAATCTGATGATTTTTACGAAGACGACGATTTAGCGATTGAAAAAAAAAAGAAATAGCGGAAGTTCGACCCGACGAAAACCTACAACATACCACGTCACTTGAATACCGATAATACGAGGATCAATTTGAAAAACGATCGGAAATTTTGCTACATATAAGGAATGATTTATCTGCACGACGAGATTTCATAAGTTCACGTGACAAGGATAAATATTGATGCGCGCCTCGTCGAGGAATGTTTCATGAATATGTGATAGGCGTGAATTGACGCACGCTAGCGCAGAGTTTCTCTCTTTCTCTATACCCTCTCTCCTTTTCATCTCATCTGTATTTTCAACGTCTCTCGAGCAAATGAATCACGTATAACATCTAAAAAGCGACATCGCCCGCAAATACGTCGGGAACTGTCATTTCGTAGATACGCTTCCAGCAATTTTGTTTTCTCGTACGTACTGTACTTTTGACATTTCTTCATACTCGTGCCACGGGTGTAACGATATCAAATTATGATAAAAATATCAAAACGAAATTACGGAACCCAACTATACTGAATAATTATAACAGCAACAAAAATAATAACAGTGATGATAAACAATATATTTAATCATCATAATTATAATTATAAATACATATAATTATGATTTATATATATATATATATATATATATATATATATATATATAAATAAAAATGATAGAATTCTAAGATATTTTAGCTTTAATTTTGAAATTCATTCCCACCTACTTGCGGTCTTTTGACATCCCGTCCCTTTCTCTTTTACCCCACAATTGTCACTCTACGCGTCACCATTGGGTACTCGTTGAAACGGTTTCCCACGCGGTAGTCGCGGCGTCGAAGTATTGGCTTCACATCCATGGTGATTATTTTCATTATCGTCACCACCATCGTCATCATCATTGTTTTTATATGCTCCTTGCTTGTCATTCACTCATTATTGTTATTGTTATTATTATTTTTAGTATTATTATTATTATTAAAAATAATCATTGCAAAATAATAGGACAAATTTGAAAAATGGTTTATTCGATATATAAAAGCTTACGTTATGAAGGTCAAAAAATCGTGCCATTCAAGGCTGTAAGTTTTTGCGAACGAAAAAAAAAAACAAATGAGTCACGGGGGTCAAACGGGGCTACACCAATGACCCCGAAATAAATCGCGTCGAAGTTTTTGCAACGTCTTTGCGCAATGCATTTTTTAATCCGGGGGAATATGTATCGCGCGTTCGATAAAGAAACAAAGCAAAAAAAATATTTTAAAAAATTAACGAAGTATTTTAAATGATTTTGCAAGGGACTCGCAATTAGCGATGATTCTTCCGGGTGAATCGACCGTGCAAGTTACGACGGTAGTCGCGTGAGGACGTATCACTGATGATACACCCATAGGTAAACGTACTCGAGTCAGGCTAAGCCAGATCTTCTCTCGGTACAGCTGCCATGGAGAAATCCGTCGAGTGCGAAGAGCTGGGCGAAAAAATGGGAGGCTCGGGGAAAGAGGAGGATCTAACTCTCTTGAGAGCTCGCTGAGAATTTTCGCACGTGTTTAAGCCTCGGGTCACGCGTTCGAGTGAATGCCACCTCGTGTTAAATGTGTTGCTACAAGATGGAAAAAGAAAAACGTGTCGCAAACCATTTTTGGCCTCGATAAAGACGAAAAAAACATCTCAACGGATTTTCATCGACCAAAAAAGAGAACGATTTTGTAATTTCTTTTTTCACAAAAGTGAAGGAGAAACGGATTTTTTAAAAAATTTTATTCGATATATTTAATTGTAATTTTAATTTTTTTTTTTTCGTAGAAATTCCAGAGATTATTTGACAAATTCGACAAACTCATTCCATGGGTTATTTTCGAGGTTATGTACAAATGATTCAGTGATTATAGATTATACATTTATTGATAGATATACAAATTTTTTTAAATGTATGAATACCAATAGATCGATAAATATTTCGGAGGTACAATTATCTATCTAAAAATCAATGACATGATTTTGTTGTTATAAAATTTCGAGTATTGTAAAAGAAACTGACAATGTAGAAAATCGTTTGCTTTGGTGTGTGGGAAAGAGTACTTCATTAGTTTGTTAAAAACAAATGGGAAAACGCAAAAAATCCTGAGTCACCACCAATTTTTGATATTTTTATGACATTTTTACGAAACTTTGTAAATTAAAGCTGAGACTTTACGGTCTAAAAGTACGTAATAAAAAATCGTGTTATGGAAGTTCAATGCAACTGCAGACGGCGTATGTGCAATTCCGTTGAATGTGCAACCGCTGTACCATTTACGTTTGATACGCTTTCAAGGATAGAAAGACGCAGGCACGGAAAATTGCACGCTCGCTCGTGCACGAAATATCTCCTTTCTCGCGGTCGCGAGCAGCCCTTTCCCGAGCCCTTAGAAATTCCATTTGCCACATTCGACACGAGAAATCCTAGGTCCCTCTGGCTTCAGCCATCATTCTTTTAAATACATTTTTCAAAATCTCATAAGTCCTCATTTTTCGTAATCCTCTTTTGCCGCTGATTAGTAACGAGTTTTGGAAATTTTGTCGGTTTCGAGAAATCGAATAAGCGTTCTTCGGCAGTGGTTGAGTGCTGATGTTCATTTTTATCGATTTACACTGTTGAAATTTGCCTTATTGGAAAACAACGGAATTCATTTATTTTTAGCAGTTCAATAATTGTTCCTGCTAATTTAAACGCAGAAATCATTAAAACGGTTTCATCTTGCCTCTTTTTTTTAATTTTCGGATTTTTCAGAGGAAATTATTTTTGACTTTCAGTTTAATGTCAGTTTTGAAGCGGACCTTTTTTTAACGTGTAATTTCAACAATTTATTTAATTATTATATACTAAATAAATGAACGCAAAAAAATCATTTTGTATTCGGCATGAATGTATTTATTTATAAAAATAAAACCAGACCGATTAGTTTATTAATTAAAGAGATTTAAACATTAACAAAAAATCTATAAAATCAGTGATTTTCGAGAGTGAAAAATTATTATTTTTAAAAAATCGCAGAAAATCGGTGAATTTTCGAAGGATCACGGTTAGACGATTCCTTAAAAGTCGACTTTTTCAACCTGTAATTTTCCTTTACCTCTTTGAAGTAAATTCTTTTCACATGCGATTTTTTATTGCATTTTTCAGCCGAACTTCGTTATAAATTCATATTTAACCGAAAGAAATTCCAGTAATTTTGCTAGTTAAAATTCCAGTCGAATTTCAACTGGAATTCGTGCCCCATCGTTAAAACCGGGGAAAAAACGATCGAATTCCAGGCATGCGAGTTTAAACGTGGCGAGTGTAAACTGATTTCAGGATATCGAATCCCTAATTACTATTTCCTAATTTTTCACGGTAGTAGAAAGAACCACACCGGATAAATGCCATGATCCATGACTTCAAAGTTGACACGATGAGACGATGTTTTTTTCCTCGTTTCCTCGGAAAACTCGAGTACCAAAAGCCCTGAAAGGATCTTGAACAATCCTGATTGAACAACCTGTAGAACAAAATGAAAATGACATATATCGCTAGGATTTGAAACGATGCAAGGGATAATTTCATGCTCGCCCGATTTAGAGGGCAATGGCATAGACGGGAATTCGTAAAGGATTAAAGGACGTGCCATTGAGGATAGAACCAGTACTCGTGAAAGATGAAAAGCTCGTGTGCGGATACAATTAATTGTAGGAGGTCCTGGAGAGTTGAGGGAGAAACTGCGCCAGGCATTGTCCCTCTTTTGACTCCCGAGGCCCTTGATGTGCCCTCGCATGTGATCCTTTGACGAGAAGGATCCTCTCGTGCTTCCTCTTCCGCCAACGTATCGCCCTCGAGGCACAGGTCGTTTGAGAACGAGACCGGAAGGGCGTGCGAGACCGTAACGAATAATAAGTCGAGGCTTGCCGAGTCCTCGAATCCTTTCGCTTCTCTTTGTCTCTTCACGAGAGACCTGCAACTTTAACGCCCTCGCGTATTCGCCCTTTACAGGCTTGATGAAGGGTCATCGCTCTTTACTGCTTTGCGTATTTCAAGTGTTAGCCTCTCCATCGTTTCATCTCTGATTTCCCTATTTTTCGACAAGCTTTCAATCATAAACGTGAGCAAATTGAATTAATCAGCTTTCGGCAAAAAGTCAATCAAAAATTGGGGCATCGCGGTATTACGATTCTGAATCGGCTCGTTTATGAACAGCTTTCCGAATACCTATTTTCATTACCAATTGATTGATTGAATAATTAAATAACAGATTTAGTGATTAATTCACAGATTCAATAATGCGGTAACACATTTAATTAATCATTTACAGATACAATAATAAATTCACGGATTCAACAATACGTTCATATATTTAATGATAAATTAACTGGAAACGTTAAATAACGAAACAAAAATGCCAATATTGATTCGAATAGAATTGTTGAATCCTTCGATGAATAATTAAAGCCAAATCAAACGATACAGACGTGTGCTTCGTTTGACGTTTCGTCAAAATAAATATTCATGAATAAATAAATACTTTTCGAGAAAAAATACAAATTCAGCTTATTTTTTTTATCAAACCTCGTAGATATTTGAAAAACATCTACGAAAATATCGGAAAAATTAAAATATATAAAAAGAGAGATTCCTGCTATTCCGGAACTACGAATTGCGAATACCACTTTGTCTCAGCGGAGGTCCGATTGAACCAGTGAAATTCCTCGAGGTTGGCTCGGAGATCCATCTGACTGAAACAACAGTTGCACTGTATTCGTTTCGCGCGCGATAACATTTTCCCCCTTAATCGAATAATCCAAATCAACTGTAGCTCTCGTCTGTTTGGCTGTTTACACTCGCTGCCAACTTCTTCGCTACAGGCATACGAATTCCGTCGGACGTTCAAGAAGTACAGTACTAAAGTTTTTCCCAGGCTTAGTGAACGTTAATGAGTCGAGTAGCCAATACCCTGGTGCTGCAAACAGCGAGCCAACGAAGCCAAATCACAAGGGTCCCGTTCATGTCGAGACCAAAAACGGACGGATATATCCAGAGATGGCCTTCGTTCAATGTCTCTTTCTATCTTCGTGTACATGTGTTAAGAAGAAAAAGAGAGAGAGGAAAATAGATAGTAAAGAAGCTCAGCGATTGTGAGACCAGTCCTACACGACTCGTCGTCAAACTCGTCCCTCTCAATCTTCCCGTTATTCTCAAGAGGCACGTGCGCGTCCCTCATCTGCGCAGTTGAGAGAGGACTCGACGACAACGATCAGCGATTACGATTTCTACCAATTATTCTTTTTGGCTATCGCTCTATTACGAAATGGGTGTCTATTGATTGGTCATGACTAATCATCGCGATCGGCACCTTTGAAACCCAAAAAATCCCAAAAGAACTCAAAGAAAATAACGCTGAAGATCGTCGTTGGGTTTCAACAAAAGTGACTTTTAATTCGACGATGTCAATTTTCAATCTCTTATTTTTTTTTTTTTTTTTTTTTTTTTTTTTTTTTTTTTTTTTTTTTTTCATTTTATTTCCTTAGATCCATTATTTGGCGAAGTATTTTTTTTAGATTTGAATTCTAGGTTATCACAGTTATGATTTGTATAATTATTGAGATATTTTATTCACGATTTCAGTGAAAAAATATAGAGAAATTTAAAACTAATATTTTTCGTTGTGTCCCAATGCTGCGAACTTCAATCTCATATGGAATTACGAGATTGAAGTAAGCAACGAAAATTAATGTTTTTACATATCTATATTTTTCAAAATTCAAATCATGAGTAAAATTCCTTAATAATTATATAAACCTTTATTGCGATAACCCAGAATTCAAAACTGAACAAAAATATCCGGCGAATAATGGATCCAAGGAAAAAAAGAAACAATAAATAATATTCGTTGCAGTTAAAATCCTAAAAATAAAAAACTTTTTTTCACAAACTCAAAGTTCCAAACAATTTGTCGATTATTACGAATTGAATATAGATAGAAAGAGACAGTCCTTGTGGTATCTATTTTCTCATCAGATCGGACAATCCATCAAGTATCTCCAATGGAACTTGTTTGACCAGCAGTTCGTCCAGGAATACTCTCAATTTACCATGAATCGAAATTTATCGATACAGATCAGATTCTACGAAGTTCCAAAAATTTTTTTTGAGTAATACCCTCGATCAGCTTGGCCATGAATTTCCGTAAGCTCGGATGGAAGCGACCAGAGAGAGAGATAAAGACACGCGAGAATCGGAATCGATTCTTCATCGACGATGGAATCACTCGGTCGTTTCGCCGAACAAAATCGTTTCGGGTTACGTAAGCTGTCGCTTATACCAGCCGGTCGTACAAAGGGCGAAGTTTGCCGAGGAAAATCGTCAGAGCGACGATAGCGTGTACGGATGAGAGTGATACAGAAGTGTGCTCCGATGAGCCGCGAGTTTCGCGACGATATCGATGAGCCTGGCTCTTTTGCTCCCGATCCCCCCCCCCCCCCACACCTATTTTCGCCCTTTTCCCTCCTTCCATGTCTCTCCCTTCTTCTCTTTCCATGTGTACCAGTTATTGGTAAAACGTGACTCTCCCTCGATATTGCAGTCTATAATTGAATGCCATTGCTGTCATAAACGGAAATAGAATAGAAATTGCGATGGAAATGGTTGGCGTTTCTCGTCTCCGTCGCTAACCCCTCTCAGCTCTCGCTGGTCCATCTCTCACAACGCTTTCCGTGGTAACGTTCGACTCCAGAGCCATCTTCGACTCATCTGCGCAGTTGACGGATGCGCCGGTGAAGATCCGTCGCTGTCGTAAAGTCTCGTGGAAGGCTCTCAATGATGGGCTCATGACCTTACTACTCCGCTCCGGGCTCCGAATAGTGCTTTTTGTTTCGAAGATTTTTTCGCAAGGAATACCTACCTTTGATGCTTGAAAGAATGCTGGACGAAAATTATCCTCGAAACTTGCTGTAACGTTCCTTGAGGAATGTTGAAGCTTCAATAAATGGACTTTGAAGAGCTTCCTGGAAGCTTGAAGAAAAACAATCTTCGAATTTATTTAAAATAAGAATGCGATGGTTTTGTGTAAACTTTCTTAATTCGCGGTTATTTTTATAAATAAATATGAACGAATAATATCGTTTCAAAACATTCTTCATTTACATTTATTTATAAAAATAATTAAACAAAAAAACAAATAAAAATGTTTAAGAAAATAAAGAAAGAATTTAAAAAAATTCTTTCTTAATTTTCTTAAACATTTTTATTTGTTTGTTTCTTTAATTATTTTTTATTCACATTTATCTTTATAAATAAATGTGAAAGAAAACTTTCACATTATTTTTTTAAAATAAATTCGAAGCTTGTCTTCCGTGAACGTGATGGTTTTCTGTGAAATTTTCAAATTCTCATTTCTTTGAAAAAAAAAAAAAAAAAAAAAAAAAACTAATTCAATGAAATATTTAAAAAATAATAATTCTCTCGCAAAAAAATTCTCAATTCGTTCGTTAGTAGGATAAATATCCCTTCATATTTATAAAAAGATATTTGCGGTTTTCCTTAAACTTCGTAAATAAAAAATCTTAAGATATTCCGTAAACTTTCTCGATTTGACAATTAGGTAGTTGGACAAAAGTATGTTCTGGTTAGTATGTTCGTATTATCCAACCTTTATCTTTCAAGCTAGACGAAAGTTTCCACATGGAAAATGCGTACACTTGCCCCGAACGACAGCTCCAATGTTCATCAGCGTCAAAAGTATCTTTCGTACAAAATGGCTCCGAAAGAGGTTACCTTTTCAAGTTTTCACTGAAGACTGCGTTGAACAGGACGAATTTACGTGGGCGGCGGGGGGGGGGGGAAGTTGAAAACGAAATTTGAATCGGAAGAATTTTCCAGTTGCCTCGTCCTGCGGGACGAAACAGTCAGTCTCGGTTTTGATAACGAGATATTGTTCGCCGAGTTTACGATCGGCGATTAAACTTTCGTAAAATTATCTCGCATCTGAGGAGGAGCCACGTTGAGAAACGTATTTCTCGGTGAACGCTTTCGAAATGTGTAATTTCATTGTAAGTTTTCCTCGTCGAACGAGAGCGCCGTATCGCCACTTCCACCCTTCATCCCTCGTCGGTTTAATCACGACTGACGCTCCTCGTAAACGAGCGCGCGGTTTCCTTCGAGTCTCGCACCTCGCAGCAGAGAACCCCCCCCCCCCTTTTTCCACTTTTATACACGAAAGATATCGCGAACCTCCAGCGCTTTTCAACGCCAAGAGGATCTCGGGGAAAATTGAAACTGGGACGTGAGTGACGGGATTCCGGAAGTCAAAAAAAAAAAAAAAACACAAAAATGTTCCTCGCGAAAACGACTCCGGGGTAGTTTCGCTTCTCCTGGTGGCAATTCGTCCGCCATCTACTTTTGACACACTCCACATTTCCTTTTGCATCTTTCGTGGGCCAGTCGCCAGCTTTTTCACTTTTTCGTTAAATTAAATTGAGTTAACTTCCCGTGAAATTTCGATTAATTGATAAATACCATTAATTTAGCTTTTGCTTAATATTTGAGTAATTGATCTGTTCAAGTGTCAATTAATTAATAAATAACATTAATTCAGCTGTGGTTTAATTTTGGGCTCATTTGGCTCTTCAAGTTTTAATTAATTGATGAATACTATTGATTCAACTTTTGTTTAATTTTTTGCTAATTCAGCTCTTCAAGTTTTAAGTAATTGATAAATGAGATTGATTAATATTTTGCTTAACTTTTATTTATCTTGTAAGTATTATCTGTCATAAAAACTATTTCAGTAAATCGAATACACTTTGATTTATTTTATTTTATTTATTGACATAATTCATTTGTTTACGCTTAATTTTTTTCTCGATGATAAATGTCATGAGACTGAGCAATTAATTTAACATACCAAATCATTATAACCCCTGCTTAATTGTCTATTCTCATTAATAAATATCATCCAACTAAATAATTGCTTCAGTGGATCAAAAGTAATCAAACTATTATTTGTCATTTTCTGATCTTATAAATAACTATCACAAAACCAATTGTTTAAAACTAAACGTATTCAATTTCTCAATTTGTCCAGCAAATTTTCTCCAGTGTGAAAATTAAATTCCATACCATTCATTAACTTAAAAATCATTAAATTTCTATTTAATAACTGATTATATTTTCGAGCTTATAAATATAATCTCCAAAAGAATTACTTAAAAAAATTCAATTAATTAAACACCGATTAAATTTTCCTTTCTACTTTTATAAATATTATCGAACGTAACGATTTCTCTAATTAATTGAAATTAACGAAACTCCTGTTCAATGACTTTTCAAAATGAAAAATATAATCTAATATAACCTAAAATAATAATTCACAAATGAAATGAATTCAATCTTTCTTCAATATTTTCCCTTTTTGTGCTTCCAATTTAAATCCCAGTTTAATTTCCATCTTTTCTTCCCCCCCACTCCAGTATTTTTCCCAGTCCCTCCTTTTTCTAGCCCTCTCTTCTCTCTCGCACTTTTTCTCGTACTCTGACTCTCACAGGGTTTACCTGGCCCTCTTTCGCTTCCCCTCGTCGTCTTTCGCGATTTTTCCCTCCGTTTCTCATTCGCTACGTGTCTTTTATTCATTTCCCGTCTCCTTCCGATCTCTCGTCCTCTCCTTCGTTCCATTGTCCCTTCTGTCTCTCATTCCCCCCACCCCCGTTGCTGCTTCAACCCTTCTTGGGCTCTCGCTCCGTCGTTTATTTGTCCAGGGTTTTTATTCTCCAGCGCTGGAGAAGAAGAGAAAAAAGGAGCGGGAGGGGGGGGGGAGATAAAACTTTATTGTTTCGTGCAATTGCCAGGATACTCCAGCACTTCGGCTCCAGCGAAACAGACCGGAATCCAGATGGATTTGCTCTCCAGTTTTCTTTTTCCCCGTACTCTTCGTCGTAACCCAAAAGAAGGCCGGGAAAGGGGGGGGGGGGGGGAAAAATACTTCGAGACGAAGAGGAAGAGCGAAAGGGCGGGAGGGGCTTTTGGAGGAAAGAAAACGGAGCACTGGAAAATTCACAGGGTGCACTCGCGAAATTGTTGAACATTGAACAGGGTTAGGTCTTATTGCATATTTACAGGCTCCGTTGGGTGCGCTAAAAAGAGGAAAAGGTTTCGAACTTCTCCGCGACAGCGATAACTTATTTCGTGATCCTCATTTTACGACTAGAATCTTCCCGAATGGTATTTTTTTCTGACATGCGTGATTGACGTTCGTGTTTCTATCATTGAAATACTGTGAAAGTGATTTGACACGATTTTACGGAACTTGTTTAAAAAAAAACATCGTTATTGTTTAATTGTTTAATGGTATTTTCAAATGTTTGTTTTGTTTATGATTTTTGATATTGTTTTAATTGTTTAATGAATTTTATTGAATTATTGAATATTCGTATCAATAAAATTGATTTGTATATAAAACTGATTTAATAAATCGACTTGCATTGATTAAATTGTTAATAAAGTTTGGAATTTTACGAAATTTTAACAGTATCCTATCCTTTTAATCCATTTTGTGAAACTTCGATCTAAATTTCGTCACAAAAGAATAAAACGTAAAAAATGAAAAGTTTTGATGTTTTCTTTAGTTTTGGGATCGTCATTGTTAAAAATTAATTATTACAATTTTTATTTAATCGGTAAATTATTATTATTAATCAATATATCATTATTATTGATCAGATTAATTATTTTAATTAAATAATTGTTGGTCTTAGGATTCTCATCTCGTAGACTGCAAAAAATAAAACTTAAAAAATAAATATTCGTTGATTTCCTACGATGGAACGTCTGACGTCATCTGGGATGAACGACTGACAGATCGATGCCCGAAAAAAACCTGTTTCCCTTTTTCTTACCGAAGCTTCGTGCGTATATGTAAACGCTGTGTTTGGTACTTTGGAAAATGGCTTTCCCAGAGTTGAGAGTCGCTGGTTTACCTCCGACGTGTGCAGTTTATGGCTCTCTCCGGTTTCGCTCCTCTTCCAACAGCGTGCCAACGGCGAAAGCACAGCACGGTGCTCAGCCGGCTGTTCTTCGCGAACTGGTATCCCGTAAGTTCGCGACAAACACGTCCGACCATTTTATCCCTGTGCTGCGCCGTAAAATGGCCTCCCACGTTCGTTGCCATTCCCACCGCTTTCAACCGGCGCCATCTACCGGGGCATATCACTTTTTAGTTTCATTGCTCCGAGCTTTTTCATGAGAAACGAAAGACATGAATTTTTCAAATAGGTTTTTATTTTTCACGAGGAATCAAGGAAATGAATTTTTCAAATACGTTTTTATTTTTCATGCGAAACGAAAGAAATGAATTTTTCAAATACGTTTTTATTTCCCATGCGAAACGAAAGAAATGAATTTTTCAAATACATTTTTATTTGAAAATTTATTATTTCTACTCATCAGTTAATAACTGCATTCGTAATGTTATTCATAATCGTGGAAGGTCGACGAAATTGAAATTCGTATCGTTTGAAGAAAAACGAAAATGATTAATTCATTTATCAATTTTTTAAACTGGTTCAAGCTGTGATATTTCTATATATTTACACTCGAAATTTGTCACCGCAATATGCAACGAAAGCGAATTTTATTTTATAACGGAAATGAAGAAAGAATAAGAGAAAAAAACGATATATTAAGTTACATTACATTACAATATATTGCAATACATAACATAACATTAAATTACATGCAATTAATTTCCTTTACAACAAATCTCATCTCATTAAGAATTACATTCCGCCAAGTCGTCGCTAATTTTCGACAGGTCTATAAATGAACGTTTCTGACCAAGGCGAATTGAAGTATAAATTTTCTCCTGGCAAACGTCACTCTCGATAGATCGCGTCCTCCGTTTCTCGTGATTTCTCGCTCGCATCGCGCGGTCACAAACTCGTTGAACGAGCCGAGAACTCCGGGACGTTGAAATGCAAAAAAAAAAAAGTTTGAAAAAAGCTTGAAAAAAGCTCGAAAGACCAGAATGGAACTCATCGTTCGTGCTCGAAGCGGAGAGTTATGGGCCTTATCTTCCCTCCTTATTTTTCCAAGTTTGGAGATGCGCAAAAGATAAAAAAAAAGTAGACGATGAAGAAAAACGAAAAAATAGTGGCGCGGAGGGAAAAGCGGAAAATATATGTGACCGTTCCAGTTTTTCAACGTCCGTGTATTCTTGAAAAATTACCTCCACGCGATTATTCCCTCGCTGGGCATCCTGGCGTGGCGAATCTGAATTAAAAATTCCTCCGGACGGGAAGGTAAGACCGGGAGCTCGGAAGAAAACGCTGGGGGTTACTTGGCTCTGACAAACGAACGTCATTATGACGCCGCATGCCGTTGTTGATGCAACGAGCCAGCAACCGACTGAAAAAAAAAAAAAACATCGAATGTGACTTGTTTTTTTTTTTTTTTTACAAAAATTAATTATCCTTTCAGACGCTCTTCCTTTTTCCTTCTCTGCAGCTAATTCTCCACCTCATTTCCGCGACTTTTACTCACCGACTTAACGCTGCTTCCTGCCTGCGCGAAAACTCGACGTTTTTCTTTTTTATTCCACTCGGGATTATTAATTTTTAATTCGCAACTTTAATACTCAACGATTTGGAAAAACTGTTCGAACAAAATTTCGGCACGTCTGGGTTGCTTCTGATACTTATCGTTTCGGTTTTCGATTTTTTTTTTTTTTTTTTCAAATTCATTCAAAGCTATTTAATTTTTTATTAATTTTTTACAATGTGTTATTTATTGAAATTTAATTTTTCTTTTATGGTATTTATTTATTGTTTATTTTTGTTTGAGTAATTAAAGGGCTTAACTATTCATTGTAAAGACTTGGTTGTTACTTCGACGATTATTAACAATTGTTAAAATAATCATTCATTTTCGTTACACTTGATTTTACAAAAAGAATGAATTAATCTAAACGGAATTCTTTCTTTATTTGAAAATAATTAATTATTGATGAAAAAGGGATTGATTGATTCTGCGAAAAATATATTTATTGGAAAGAATGTTTTATTATGAATTAAAATGGAATTGTTTGTTCATTTTCGAACAATTAATGTGAAACAATTAATTACGTGGAAATTCAAGGTGACTTTAATAATAATGCGTTTTAACTCCAAAGGAATTACTCGATGATCTAACACTTATTCAAATATTCAATGATTACTGATTGATTTTTAATCATTTTAATTTTCACTGATTAGACGATTCATTTACATTGCGTTTTTACGATGCAAATTTGAAGTAAACATAAATGCTCCACTTCATTGAATGTCAAACAGACCTGTAGCAGATACCGTTTAAAAAAATATTCCTTTCGTTCGGAATCGTTGAAAGAAAAAACTCGAGTTAAAAGCCCGAGATTCGGAAATGCTGAAATAAATATCTCAATAAATCTGTCATTTTTTTCCGAATCCCCGTGTATCGATACACGTTTGAATATCGAGCGACGTCATTTTAGAGTTCGAAAAATGAGCGATGTGAAAACATTTCGGGAGTTGCTTAAAAAAGAAAGAAAAAAAAAAGGGTGTTACCCGAAACTCGCGATTTCCCAAATTTCACGAGGATGACCGGCTATTTGCGAGCAAGGGACGAATGGGAAAAAAAATATTTACCTTTTCCGATGGGTCCCGACACAAGAGAGAGAAAGAGAGAGAGAAAGAGAAAGAAAGAGGGAAAACCGGAAGCTTTGCACGTGACGAGAGGCCGAGCGATACAGAGCCCAAAAAAAAAAAAAAAAAGAAAAGGCAACTCTACCAATGTAGACGCAAAGGGGTGGCGAGTCAGAGGGTGGAAAAAAATACAGCGAAAACGCGAAAAAGTGCCATTAGTAAAACCCAAAGCCGGGGACGCTTGTCCGCTCGTACTCTTTTTGGTTTTATTTTTTGTTATTCTCTCGCACTCGATCGTTTTCTTTTTTTGTCTTTTATACGCTCTTTCGCCCTTTTCGTTTTTGTTTACCTCTCCCTCGACGAGTCCGCCGACGGCGTATTTTTTGTTTTTAAGCAAGAGGTTTAGCCCTTCGCTTTTTTTTCTGTTTGGACGTTAAAAAAAAATGAAGAATCGGAAGCCGCGTTCCAAAGACGACGCGCATTGAATTCGTTTTTTTTTTCACTCGTATTGGAACTTATGCAAATGGGTTGTTGGGAAGAGGAGGTGGGGGGTATTTCCCCCCCCCCCCCCCCCCCTCGTCGCTCTCCGCGCGATCATAAACCGTAAACGTGGACTCGCCTATCGATGCACAGAGTTTATTTTTTTTTTGTTTGCCGTTTATTTTTGTTTACCTCCTGGTTTGTTACACCATTTCAGTAATCGAGTCAATTCGGAAAGTTTCTCCGACTGTTCGCAAATGAACGATAAAGTACGTAAAGTTTTTTTTTTTTTTTTGTTTTCAACGGGCTTGGAATCGTGATGAAAGAACGACGCGAATTTTTTCCGTGATCGTTTCATTGTTTGCTGATTCAAAATTTGCGCTGTATATCCAAAAGAATCCGGTGGATTTCCTCGGCTAATGCTTTTTATTGTTGAACGAATCACTCGTACGAATCCGTTTCAATCGCTCCGTCGCATGAAGTCTACCAGTGCTGCCTTCAATCCCAACTCGCAGCCTGGAGAGACCCTGAAGTCCGAACGATCGGGTTGGTCACTCGCACGATCCAGGAGGAAACCGGTCCACCAGCAGATACACCGCTGGAGGCTTCGTACGCTCCGCGAACGCAATAAAAAATTGCGAGACATCGAACAGTCGACGGCGCTCGACCAGTTTCAACTTAGCAGCGTCAGGTTTTATCTCTCGCTTGCTCGTGTGGGTGGACGTGTGCGGATATATATAATTTTACTAATATTGCAAAACAGCGATGTTTGAAACAATATTTCCGTCCGGTAACTCGATACGTTCAAGCTGGAATTAAGCTGGTCATGGTTTGGAATTCATGATCACGACGATCGTATTTTCAATCCGGCCAAGCTTTGAATAATCTTGTTAAAAGGAATCTTCTTGGTTGGAAAAAGCTTCTTGGAATGATAAATCTTTTTTTTTTTCAAACTTTCTGATTTTGCGTAATAATGAAAACGGAGAATTCGCTAGTCGGGGAAAATGGTACTTCGAAAATTGATAAATGAGGTATTGGGTATTGGAATTTTGGAAATAAAGAAAACGAAGAATTGAATGAGATAAAAGACGGTGTAATATGTGTAAATAACATAAGAAGAAAATACGTCAGAAATAAATCGGAAAATGAGAAATTGAAAATGGCTAAGTGAGAAATAATAAAAGTAACGAATACTGTAATAAAACAAATCTGAAATGAAAAATTGGTACGTAAAATATGGAATGATAAAAGATAATAAAAAATTATAGTTTAATTGATAAAATAACTTGACGAATTGAAAATGAAACTAAATGAAAAATCTGAAACTAAAAATGAAAAATCAAAATAAGAAAAGAAAATAGTGGATGATAAAACATAAAAGTAAATAAAAAATTAAAAAACGTATATAATGAAACAAAAGTTAATAATTCTTATTCCGTTATTAACGACAATTCAGAATACACAATTTTTCACAATAATAAAAACAAATGAGAAATTGAATAAAAGAATCAATCGACTTCCGGAACATTCCGATGCAAACGTCAATTCAACATTATTTGTCATTTTTTATTCCTTTTTGGCACATTTTCGCCCTCATTTCATTTATCAACGATGTGCCATTATCATACACTTGTCATTTCCTAGAACGACTTCTAAAATATTTTTATCACCGGTTTATTAATAATTTATTTCTTCCTTCGAAAGCTGGTATTTCGCCAGATTGATTCCAGGCGCGAAACGTTCGATCAGTTCATAATGCGTTATGCTGATTTTCTCGATTTATCGTAGCGTCCGCTTTATCGTGCTCAATTAATTAACGCACCGGACGAACGACTCGGAGCGTAACGTAACACGTTTTCGTTTGCACGGCTTCAACGATTTCCTCCGTTTGCATTCATACCTGCCGATACTGCAATTTACGCGAACTCCTCTCGCGAGACATTTCGATGAACGTGAACGAACGTGAAATCAGGGAACATCGACTTTATAGAATGAGGGAGTTGGGTTGGGGGGGGGGGGGTGAGGCTATCGTGAATACACGAGGCATTAGATGGCATGCGGTTTTGCGACGTTGGTCCCGCTCTGATCATCTCGATGGTTGGTTCGGTCACGAACTCGTTCTCTGTCAGCCTTCACCAGTTTCTACCCCAGAATGTGCATTCACATCTGTACATGTACGATCAAATACGTGGTTCGTTAAAAAAAAAAAAAAAACAAAGCGATTTTATTTTTCTCGAAAACATTTGTTTATTCATGTATATTTTTTTGAATAATTGTTTTTTCACGAAACGCCGTTCGAGACAAATAAACGATTCTCGTTTTTGTATTTAATGTTTCGATCTGAGCTTTCGAACTTTCTGGATTGATAAAAAGATAATATGACCTAAAACCCCTTAATGGATGTCCAAACCTTAATTGGCATCGATAACGAAGCTGGAGCTTCGGGAAACTATCGTCAAGACCACTTCTACGTTCGATTCGCGGTAACAACGAATCAACACATTTCAAACGAAATTGCTTTACCAGTACTCTATGGACCGGCACTGTTTCAAATCCCAATCAAGAGTGTTCATACATAAATTGCAATAACGAGGAAACTTCCAGATGGAAAGTACGTTAACTTGACAAGCATCGGTACGCCCTCCTAATACGCCAAATAGGATGAACAGTCCTGAATGGATAATTGTCAATTCACTAAGTTGACTGTTAGAATATAGAATCCTAATTAGATCAAAGTCAAATCACCAATTTGACTTCCATCATTGAAAATGATAGATTTCAAAGCTAGAATAGTCCCGAATCGATCACCGCGAGTCATCAAGAACCCTCTTAATATTCATTGAGAACGTTCTGGTATGCCGACACGAAGGAATCTCCAAGCCCCTACAATTCTATAAAATCCCACGTGCATCCTGGGAGAGCCGGGTCACCTGTGTCTTGGGTAACTCAATCCTGCTGTCCATATCTGGTATCCCCACATTCGCCTTTCTCAAAGCCACGCATCATAGGAGCTCGCGGCCCCATGCCTCAATGTCGATGTGTGCAGCTTGTCCATGTTTGTATGTCAGCTTAAACGTATTGGTTGGAAAATACACTCTCACGTATTGGCGTAACTGAAATGTACGTTGGCACAATCTGCAACCCACGTGAGTCTGCGTTAAGCGGTATACGTACTTCTGTAGTTGTTCGTACTCGACGCTGCGCCACTAACGAAGAGAAAAGTTCTCGATGGTGTTCGTTCTAACACGTGCGGAGGATCCGATCGACCGGAAAGAGCTGCTTCAGTCGATTTTCCTTTGAGAAACCCACTCGTATGTTTTATGATAATCAATACTCCCGGAGTGAAGGCTCACTGAAATCAGGCCCGGCCTTACCAGAGCCTGTGTAAATTGTGGAAGAAAAGAAAATTAATGTACCAGTTTACTTTTATACGTTGAGTTTACTAGCGACCCGAATTATACAAACTTTTATCAAATATCCGATGTAGCAAAAATAAAATCATGATGGATTTAGTTATCTGTATCTCGCTTTGTACAAGTCCGATCGGGTTGAACTAGATGGCGTTAGAAAGATGAGATTCCGCGCTAAAAAAACTTTTCCGACAACTTCGTGATCGGTTCGTTCAGTTTGGGATTGGCTGACTCTAGAAAATAATGGATTTCAATTTACTACACCTAATATTAGTGAAAAGTCGATCCGAAGAAAGACATAACCTACGACACACGAAATTAGTATTTGTGCGCCGAATTTGCGAGGGCACTGAATCACTTGTATCGTCAAGTTTGTCAAGATGGTTGATCATTGTTACTGGAATTATGGATAGTCACACGAATCGTACAAATAATAACAGTTAAATAAATTACAATTACTGTAATCTCTAGACTTTGAATTCAAGCTAGAGGCAATCTTTGGAACATCAATCTCTATAGAATTTCTAGAGATTAGAGATTTCACATGTTGTCTACTGATAATTATTAGAATTTCTATTAAAAAGCTTCGTTTAAAGATTAAACGTTCGAATTTGTTGATATTTACAATATTCGGATCATTCTTCCAATCGTCTCATACAAATTGTAGTCAACAAATTAAGAACCTGTTTTTGGTTTGGGATAGAAAACCTGAACATCGATTTATCAGAAGGCACGAAATTCCGAATTTTAATATTCCGAAACTACAAGTTTCGCAAAAAAAAATGTGTTGTTTCGGAATATTAAAATTCGGAATTTTGAGCCTTCCGATCAATCGAAGTTCGGGCTTACTACCTCACCCCCTGATTTTTTTTAATCATCATCGTCGTCTGCATTGCGTAATCGTTATTCAAAATTTTGATATTTCCTTCAACCATTTATCATCGTGAAAATTTTGAATTTCTACTCAAAAATGAATCTTTACAATAAGAATTCCAATGATCGCCGTTGACTCCGCGAGGTACTTGAAGACGTGCGAATCGACGCAAACCTTTCCTCTTTCCGTTTACGATCCCACGGGCTAGCGAAGCTGAAACGTGGCTACCGGTAGTTGATTCATTCGAGTGAGCGTTCTTTCCTTGCGGTCTTTCACTGGAATCGAATGAAACGTCTATCGGGTCTCACCGAGTCGTCGTTCCAACCAAGTACGTCCAGGAATAGTTTCAACGCTTCGTAGGGGACTTTGAGATGGTGGAACGTCGTGTCACGGTGACACCGGTTCGAACTTAAATATGAACATGATGCATTTCGAATTCTAGTACACGTCGCATTTCTAGGGATCTAGAATGTCCAGGGAAGTGCTTTCTTCCTAGGGAAACTTTCCAATGGGAATTCCAAGCTGGCTTTTAGCGCAGTATCGATCACCGCCATCTCGGGTTGATCTAGATAAAGCTAGAATCAAAATTGAACTTAGTTTTTTTTTGCTACAACTTCCTAGCTGGAATAAAAAATTAACTGGATCTCAATGCCGAGTTGACTGAAAATAATGAAAATCAAGAATTGCACTTGTTAGGTCAATGCCAACTGATAAGCACAATTACAGGTCAATATTAGTAACTTATCAGCTCTATTACACCAAATTCCATTAATGGAAGGTACACGATTCGTTCGGTCGCTTCGTTTCTGGATTTTGTCAATGTTATCAACTTTATTTTTGTTCAGCACACGCGTCGAGCGTTTTTAGACAACTGTCAATCTACATCTTGACTCCAATCATGATAAATTACTTTTAAAACGATTTCTAACAAGAAAAAATATTTTCAATTCAATATATATATATATATATATATATGTATATATGTATATATATATACACACATGTATGAGGTTTGCTCAACATTTATGATAATTCTTCAAATTTCGCTGGCTACGTACATTCGACTTTTGAATTTCGTTTTTATGATGTGGGGTACGCGTGTCCCCAGCGTATGTTGACATTATCGGCCGTTTTGTATATTTAGTTTGTTTTTGATAGATATTAAAGGTTAGACGTATTTCGGTGTGCTTGGCGATTTTTTGCTATTGAAAACGATAATGCATCTGCTCACGGATCGCTACTTCTTCGTCATATTTTTGGCGAAAAACAACATCGTAATTAGACCTCAGCCACCGTATTCACCGGACTTGGACTCCCGTGACGTTTTTTCTGTTCCCAAAACTGAAAAAAACCACGAAAGGTATTACTTTGAACGAGACAATATATATTGACGAACGAATCAATATTTCTCGAGAAAAATACAAATTGACCTTATTTTTTTTATAACAAACCTCGTAATGTTTATATGTGTGTGTGTGTGCGTGCGTCTTGCTGTTACGAGAATAATTCAATAAGTACACAAACATGGTAAGCAATGGGCTTTTCTTACTTTCGCTGGTATTCCCTTTCGCCCACTACTGAACAATGGGAACGTAGACAAATGGCCGTGGTTTGTTGAGATTGGTGGTCGCGCCACGGGTCCCCGAATATTCTCGTCAGACTAATTGGCTAATTAACGTTGAACCGTGGAACACAGCTAATTTGTCGGATCCGGAACGCACGGCACATCCGTGACGAAATGGGATCCCTTATGAGTAAAGACCGCGAAGGTGTCCATGATTGTGCATGGTCAATTCTCTCGAGACTCCCCTGCCTTTTGTACATTTAACGATCGTGTCTGATGGAACATCCTTGTCATTATGAAAATTCAATTACTCGCTCCAGTGACCTAAACGGTTTTACTCTTTTTTTTTTCACTTTCAGCATTCTTTCGAATCCATCAGATGGAGACTTGAACTTTCGGATCATTTTTTTTCAAACGATTCATCACTTTCTCCTATCGATTTCTTGGGTCGTTGAGGTTGACGTGTTTATTCGAAATTTTCAATCGAGTTTGTCCAATTTTTCAAAATTTGTTCATTTCGTGATTCTGTATGACGTTCGCATCGTTGGAATCCGTTACGAAGAATCGTTATGAGAATAAGTAACTCGACGTATTCAAACGTAACCTGTAAGCATGTACGTGTGATGATGTTGTGCAATAGAATACATTACAAATGATAATTACGTTGGATTTTGGATGATTGCGTCAAAATCGATTTTAGGACGTACTTTTTTTCAATGATTTGTAATTTTTAAAGATCTACTCATTTTTTCATACGTATAAAGATTGTTAAAGAAATTCAAGATACAGAACGCCATAGGATCAGCAATAATTCTTTCAAATTCTGTTTGATAATCCGTAAATCTTTTAGAATTTAAATTGTCTTTGTACATTGTATTCCTATGGAGAATCCCAATTAGGATCGAATGTACACGGATGGCGTTCTGGTATAGAAATCCAATGACAGCTGATTGGTTACCTATCAGGGAGTAAGGACAGGTATGGGAATTCGATAGGACCCTACGACCATTTCTCTACAGCTCTGTAGCATTGTAGGTTTCCAATCGATTGGATATACTCTTACAGTGTCGAAACATCAGCTCCCCCAGTATCCCAATAGTGAAAGCGCTTAAAATCCACACGCATTGATATTTTTAAAAATGTCACCTGTGATTCTTAACGATGTTTGTAGTGACTTGTAACCGTATGACACGATACGATCAGCTACACGCAAAGTTATACTTTTAGAAAATACAACGTTCGAAATGCGATAAAAGCCAAAAGAAAACCATTCAGCTTCTGCAGTATAACAGGTTAATCCTTCAGAATAAAAATTGGCTTTGTATATCAGATTTCAATGGGACATGCCTATTAGAATCGAATGAACGTCCGAGACGTTTTGGTCGTCCGATTCGATCGTCCGTTTGGTCTTCATTAAGAACCAAGCGGAAATATATTAATCAAATCGGTTGCCTTCACAACAACAATTTGTGCACTGATTTTATAATTCGTTTGATCAAACGTTTTGAACTTTTCGCTCGTTGAATCCTTCAGCTAATGAACGTATCAAGCAAAGCTCAGCTGCGTCGTGATTCACCGGTGATGAGATCATCGGGATCACGTCAGATCTACGACTGGAAGATTCGCGGATGCAGTGTGCAGCACGGTCTATTACGCCTGTTGGCACACGTGCTCGTCAAATCTACCAGCTCGCCTGGCAATTCGTCTAAACGTATTTACCTTCGAATCTGACTGACAATTGGGGAAAATTGCGCTTGAGCCGTTACGGAGCCCGGGCATGACGTACATCACTCGGTGATATTAGCCTGATTGGCCGATTACGATAGGATACGTGTGACGTCGAAAAGATACCGTTTGGTTGCTCCGTTTCAAATTGACCCGGACCAAGGTCAGCTAATTTTTCGTTCCTCTCCCCGCGTTCGAGTCAGTCAACTTCTATTCCTTTTCCACCTCGTATGATCACGCGTATCGTTTCGTGGAATACAATTCACTTCTTCTCTTTTTCGTTTCCTCGAATTTTATGGTGGATTCAAGCGAATTAAATCGTTTCGTTATGATCGCTATTGGGAATATACACATTTCCTTTCATGATGATAAAAATGGAGAAACACATAGGATTTTTTTTTAATTTTTCATCATTCCAATTAATCGAGTTATCAATCAAAACATTCAATTGATTATTGCAACGAGAACCCAGCGTCTAACTGGTCATTGAATTCCTGCCAATTGTTCCTGAAACAGGTTTCGTATTTTTTTGTATTTTTGAGCTAACGAACCGCGATTGTTCGTAATACGTAACACAATGAGGGAGAGAATGAGAGAAACAAAAATGAGAAAAAAAAGACACGAAAAAGAGAAATGTATGAAAGAAAAATGAATAGTTTTTAAAAAACAGCACAAAAATAAAAAAAGAAGTACTTTTATAAATGTGCTGAATAAAAAATACAGCTCGAACCAGAAAAGAGATAAAAAAACATATATCGGAGAAAACAGTTGTTTTTTTTTTTTCAAATAAAATACGATAAAGTTAAAGGTACAAGAAAATAAGCAATACCTTTTATAAGAACATACAAAAATAGTTCTAAAAATTAACCAAATAAAAAAAGGAAAACAATTTTTCAAAACAATGATTAAAAATTAGTTTAAGAATGATAATAATAATAATATCAAAAATAACGTAAGAAAAAAAAATAATTTAATAAAAATATTGAAAATACAGTAGCAAGAGTATGGTAAACCGCGACTGTACGCGAGCTCGAAGAACGAGCGACGCAATTGTCGATGGTACAGATGCTTCGGTGTGGCCGGGATGATGGAACCTCCTCCTTGTTCTCACGATCTGACTACGTCCTATCAAACGAGGCAAAATTACTCTTGACAACTGATAACGACTCTCTGATCATTTCAATTTGGCCGAATCTTCGAGACATTTTCTCGCCCCAAGACTCACCGATCGATTTTCCATTACCGAAAGGTCAAAAACTGAAAAAAAATCGCGAGAGGTCATCGTTACCAAAAAAAAAAAAAAAATCGCTGATAAAAGTGACGAAAAACGTGTGGACGTCGAATGTGAGGTAAAAACAGTTGGTTTCTTCCTGGACGTATATATCGACAGGACAATGGGGAGCGACGGAGATTCGTCATTGAGAGCAACGAGATCAAATGACTTTTTCATCAAAGTTCGTTACCGTGAGTGTGTCCGCACATCGCAAAGTTGGATCCCCGTATTACGTGCATATCTCACTCCACCACCACCCCCACCCCCGTCGTTTCCGTCTCTCTCTTTCTTCTCCCCCCCCCTCTCTCTCTCTCTCTCTCTCTCTCTCTCTCTGTACACGCGTATTACAGTCACGAGTTTCGAAGACGTCCTTGATGACTAACGAATGATCCGAGGCAAGGGGACGGGAAGTGCCACTTAGGCGACGCACTATTCTCACTTCCGGTTACTCGTAGCAGGAATTTACCCGGACTCGTCTCATTCAAAAGCAGCGTATGTCCGCATCAGAATTCCTCCTTCGTTTTTCGCCGAGTAGATAGGGCTTTAAAAAATGGTTCGGCTATTCTTGATTGATTATTCGTGAAATATTGAATGAAATAGCATTAACGATGAAAGGACAAAGCGATGAAGGAATTTCATAAGAATGCCGTAGATGTGTAGTCCATATTGAAAATACTATGGCTTTCTCGCTGATTCTTCATTGATTTACTCTGAGGATTTTTAATTTCATATTTTTAATCAGATTTACGTTTCTTTGGGCTTTCCTGATTCTTCGTTCAAATTTTTGGAGACATTTCAAGATGCGCATCTCTAGGGAGTGTTTGGGAACAGTTCCTATGGGGAATCCTAATTGAGATCCAATTGGATTATCCACTTTTTCCTCGTCAGAGACTGCGCGAGAATTCTTACCATGATGGAATCGCGAACGTGTGAAACACGACGAGAAAAAAATTACTTGACTCATTGAAACGTCAGCTGAAAGATTTTTAGTGATGGTGTCTAAACCGATTTTTAGAACATAATGCTAGAAGTGATTTATACGTTTTTGAGTTAAGATTATATTTCTCGACAATCCACTAATTTTGTTTCAATTATTGAACGTAAATAATGCATTGGGGTTTATGAAGAATGACCTTATCTTCCTGATAAAGCGGGAATCCTTCATTATTCAAATCGCCTTTGTACATTGGATTTCAATCAAGTAGAAAGTACAAGTATGGCAGTCCCATAGGATCCCTACAAGTCCAACTACAAATTCTAATGATTTTTAGTACGCCTCGTCATCATTATTGTTGAAAGGATAAAAAAAAAAGGTCAATAGCTGTTCCCATCTTGGCATCTATTCCATTTCCATTGCTCTCTCGGTTTAGGCCCCAAAGGTGTCGTGCTCGAGGAGTCGAGTGCGTCTCTTGTTTTCTGAATCCTCTCTATTCCAGGATGGAAAAAGGCACCGAGACGCTAAGAGTATCCATGTATAATGTATGAGCGACATGCGGGATAGCGACACGACAGGGTTCCAGGTCGTTGGTTCCATCGAGCTTCTTCGCTATCGCTCTCTCTCTCTCGTCCCTTCCTCCCTCTCTGTATCCTTCTACGGGTTGTTTTCTGTCGTCTTGGAAACGAGCAGATGCAAGACCGAGCAGATGTAATAATGAAAAAAATATATATATATCTAGCTTCATCAACTTACTTCGAGCCAATAACAAATCTTCGTTAAGGGAATGACGAACACGCTGGAAACTTTCGACGCAGCACCTCGTTACGTCGATAATGATAATTTTGGAGTTTTGCGCTGCGAGTAACTACCGACGAATGGTGCGAATTCGGCCACGAAGACTCGACTTTTCGAGCGAAGAATCGTGGCAGGACAATTGCCGAGCGCTCAGTGTTTATTTACGCGCGGACTCTGTGTGTTTATTTACGTGTGGATTCGTTA
>JAPYZI010000393.1:0-55156 GCA_030523105.1 Ophioninae sp. A BG-2022a | reverse complement strand
GGGGGGTGGGGGTGGGGGGGGGGGGGGGGGGGGGGGGGGGGTGTACGAGAAATCGATAGCTCGAACCTTACGGTGCTTAACTTTTACTAAGTGGAATTAAATATTTATACCCTGAATGTCCATTGACTTGAAGTAGTTAAAAAATATAATCATTTTTTGAAATATGGTGGCAAAAGGTTTTTTTATCGAGACGCAAAAAAAGCATTTTTTTTTAAATACTGAATTTTTTGCGTCCTGATGAAAAAACCTTTTTAGTTTTAATTAGAATCCCGGAATTGGTAATTCTAATTTAATTAGAATTATTCTAATTTAATTAGAATTACCACTTCTCAGTTTTTATTAGGATTCCAGAATTCAAATGCGCAAAAAATATTCGCGGGAGAAAAAGACTTTTAACTGCGACGCAAAAAATGTGATATTTTATTTGAAGTTATTATTAAAAAATAATTAATTAAATTGTAATTAAATCAATTAAATTTAACCAACTTATTTAAAAATCAATTAAAAAATGTAGAATTTGAATCAGGATAAAATATTTCAATGATAAAAAATGAATTGTTAAAATTGTTATTATAATGATCAAATTAAAAGCAATATTCTATGTCAGGTACGAACAAAAAAAAATGTTTTTTATAAAGGTGTCGGGAAAATTTTGGGTGGGAAATCCCCGTCCAAATCGTATAAAGGGTGAATCACGGAACATTTTACTTCACCAGATTCCCGTGTACGTGACCACGTTGAGCAAGCTTCGCGGGCTCTTGATCGCTGCTTTCTTGGCCTATTTTATCATTGTACAGCCACGTGACTAGCGTTTCTCGCTAGCTAAGGACGATAACGCTTTTGGCTCCTGTAATGTTTAATACTTGTACGTATATGTGCGC
Source organism: Ophioninae sp. A BG-2022a (assembly GCA_030523105.1). Classification (NCBI taxonomy): domain Eukaryota; kingdom Metazoa; phylum Arthropoda; class Insecta; order Hymenoptera; family Ichneumonidae; species Ophioninae sp. A BG-2022a. The sequence goes on along the minus strand of JAPYZI010000393.1, from coordinate 54,275 downwards.
GCAACCAGATACGAAATTGACAAGCCTTCACGCCATTCATTTCGAGCCCACATTTTTTCTGTTTTCCAAGAGAAATTCTATAATCATAAAAATGAATCGCATTTATTCGTCTAGTTTGCTTTGATAAAGTCGTATATTAATAGAATTTATAAGAGCGATACAGGTAAAGCTAAAATTGGAAAACAAAAAAATTCTTCGATCGCAAAGTTTTTTTCGATAATATCGGCCGTGTGTCGCGACTGATATTCCATTTGGGTATATTTAAACATTTTAAACGCGTGCTCTTGCCATTTGCTTAAAAAAAAAAAAGAAAAAATCCATTAAACTGGAGAACTTTTTTTTCGACTTTTTGTTTTTGGCAGACCACAGTTACGATGGTGCTTTTTACGTTAATATTGACGAACAACATTGCGCCTCAAAATGTCAACCCTCTAAGAGAAAACTTTGCAGTCAGATTTTTGTCAACCTAGAGAAGGGTGACATATGTTCTCAAGATCCTCGGTAGAGACCTTCAACTTTTGTATCCATCAAGAATTCATTCGCGTAACAAAAATTTAATTCGTAAGAAAAATGTAATTTCTCGGTTACAATAATATAAAGGTAAAACGTTGGAAGGGAGACGGAAAGATAGAAATAGGAAAGGAACGTTTCCATCACTGCTGTCTTCAGTAATGTCAATTTTCTTCTCGATATCTTTGTCTAATTTTTCTCTTTTCGATCTTCACTTTTTCGAAATTTGTGAACCCTATTAGTTTTATTAAAATCACCCCTTAAGGAGTTCCGAAGTATTCGTGCATACTTTTTAATCTGATTAAGTTGGAACGGGGTGGGAGAGGGGGCGCACTTATTCTCGCTTAAAATTCGAAAATTTATCCCGGTGCGATCTCAACGTTTTATTCCTTTGGAATATTAATCTGGCTTCAAACAAATTCACCGACGTCGCGATAAAACGTCGCGAGGGTGTCGTAATAACAGTATATTCGCCATGCAAATCGTGTAGTTATCTAGGTATACGTCGTACAGTTTAACGTCCGGTAGTTTCCTTATTTTGTCGAGAAACTCAACGGCGAGAATCGTTTTCCATATCGATAGGGCTTATCTGCTGACCTAAATTATTCGATGTAAACGATAAACCACGAAATTTCACGAACGTTAGCACTCGTGTTTCTCCGCTAATTGCGGTCTTTCCAGCTAAGGTGGCACTTCGTTAACATTACGAAAATTCTGATAGTCTTCTCGTCTCATTCCGTCTATCAAATATACTCGTCGCAATTTATGTATATTTGCACAAGTTTATAGCAGTATGCGAAAGTTGGTTCTCTTTGATCCTTATTTCTCGATCGAAAAAAAAAATCGGTCCCCAAATTTATAACTCGCGTTACTGTATTTTGGCGATTTTTTTTCTAACAAATTAAATGTTTTTTTTTTTTAGGTAACGATTTTAAATTGACGAGTTTCTTTTATTATGGCCCTATTTTATATTTAAGAGTTATAAAGTACAGATATGGGGCAGAAGACACAAGAGCGTTTCCGAAAAGTGAATTTTCGAAAAATAATCATTATGCGGGCGTAATATTCAACCGTGGGACATAGAGAGAAATAAAAAAGAGCGCAGATGTGTGTTTTGATGATTAAGCATTGACTTATCTGAATCCTATTCCAACCGAAGTTCGAGTTCAATTCGTCTATGTTTAGACTGAGATATTGAAATTTCCGAGCAAAGATCGATTCGTAGAGTTACATTTTTCAATGTCCCAAGGCTATTTAATTTTTCTATCTGCTCACAATGTCCCATCGGAAATTTAATTTTTTCTATCTGCTCACACTCGTTCGCGCAAGTCAAGATTCTAGAAACATTTCAAAACAAGTTATAAAAAATGTGGAATTTTGTTTGGGTTCGAAAAATTTAAGAATCATGAAAAGCGATTAAAGTTGTGTGAGCAGGTCCAATTTCTTGTTTGCAATTCCCCGAAAGAATATGTATCACAGATTCGAGGAGAATTCGTCTTGACAAATATTGTTGATTCTTTATTTGTTTTTCCACTTTGATCGCTCCGACACATCTCTTCACTTTCGATCGAAACCGCGTAAACGTAATGAGCCACTAGATGTAACGAGAATCGTCATGAATGCACAGAAGTTCGATGACGTTAATCTTCCATCGATGAATATAAAACAATGATGCATTCACGTTTGCGTGGGTGTATGCGTACAGGGTGTTCCAAAAAACAACAATGATATTGTAAGTTACGACAGGTTAGTTCATAACGATCCATAATCAAAACCATATATCAGGCGTAGCCGTAATCCTCGAGAAACACCTTTTTCAAACTTGTGAAAATCTCGAACTTAAAGGACATTTGGAAGAACGACATAACCTCTCGAATTATTGAATCCAAGTTTCTCACGGACATTTTCACTTTTTTTTTTGGATAAGCCGAGCAACAGGCTTCATTGAATTAATTGATGAGAAGCGTTATTATTTTATCGAACGTTAAAAATGTTTCTTTGAATAATTTCGTGGTGTAGCTTTCACTTCGCTTGAATTTGAGGATTATAGTTTTTCGAAACTTGTGAAAATCCGGAACTTGAAGCGAAGTAAAATTTCTACTTCGATTTACGTTCAGGATTTTCACAAGTTTCGAAAAAGTATTATCACCGCGACCTGGCTTCTGCGAATCCGTAATATTGCCGATATTTTTTTTAGGACACCCTGTGTGTATACGCGAAATACGTTAGTACAGCGAGATTGACCGTTGCCCGACAAAGATTTCCGCGCGCCTTCTCGTATTCGGGGTGATGTAAGTGTGCGGTAAACTTGTAATGAAAGAAAAAAAAAAAGAAGAAAAAAAAAATACGAGGTCGCGAGTGATACGTATCGCGGCAACGTTTCGTTGCTAGCTCTTATCGGCTTCGTGGACAATATTCCGGGAGAGTCGACGACGAGTGCTCTCGCGACGTTTCGCATTGATTGTTCGGTGGTAAAAAATATCGGATTTAACGATCGGTATTTTTAAGCGAAGAAAAGTGATTACGATTGTTGTTGAAAAGAGTTAAACCAAGAATCGACTGAAAAGAAGTTTATTATTATGGAATACGAAAAAAGAGAGATCGCAGTTTTTTTTCAAGCGAGCACGTGGTGAAAGAGGACCTAAACGATTGGACACGCTGTTGACGTGCATCGATAAACGTAATTCGGTGTATATTGCTGAGCCAAGATTATCGAGACGTAGCGTATGTACTATACGTACGAAATCATGACGTCAAAAGCTGATTGACGAAATTGATCTTATTCTTTGATTCATTGAAATCTCGGAGAAGGGAGTGAAGAGAAATAAAGCTTCTTACTGTGTGTCGAGCACGTGTGGCCATTCGGAGGAAGCTGCAAACGATCACGTTTTGTGAATGGCGAGGATGGGCGTCATCGTGCACGTACCGTGTATGTATATCAACCGATACGTCCGGATTTGAGCTTTCGCGGGTACAAAATGTTCTCATCGCAAACCGAGTGGATTACAGTCCAGGAAGAACCAAAAACTCTTACGGCTATTTCAATCGCAACACCTCGAATATTCGAATCGTTTCTATGCCCTTATTTTCAACAATCAGACATTCGGATTTTAAATCACTTTGGACATTTTTTAGTATTCCACACAACTTTTAATTAATATCTTTCTTCATCGGGTTGTCAGTTATGAAGATTTAGCGATTTTTATATTTTCTACTTCGATCTCTCAGAGTCGAGGTGAATCGAGAAACAAAATTTTCTGGGAGTTGCTTTCAGAATCCAATCATTTAGCTTTCGTCAAAAGTGGACCCTACAAATTTCTGGGTATACCAACTATAAATAGAAAAAAAAATTATTATTATCGCAATTAATAAAGACAGATTATTCATACTACTGATATTTTTGATATCATCTATTTTTATATCTCCATCCTCATAATTACGTTTCGATTTCGTAGAATATTCCGATGAATTACGACGATCCCGCAATTTTTAAACATTAACAGAAAGAACTTAATTTTTTTCAACCTTAAAATAAGGGCAAAGTGCGAGCGCAATTTCGCAGACTTCAAAATCTCCAATAACCGAATTCTCGCAGTCTCCTTTCCTTTTCCCTCCCCCCTCCTCGCAGTATCGTATCTGCGACTTCATCGGGTTTTTATTACATACTTTAAACGAATATCGGTCACGTGGTAGATAAAGATAAGCCGGTATAGTATAACATAGCACGCATATATATATAACAAAACGAACACAAAGGAAAGTTGCCGCGTCATGAGTATCCCGAGTACTCGGGCTCGTAGACGTTTTCATTTTACCGGCCATGACTTTCGACCGGGACATCGAATAACGAAACACTGAGAGAACGCGCCACCTCGACGAAAATTCAACTGATCGGCACATGTTTTCAAAGCGCATGCGCGTGCATTCCCGAATAACGTAAAAACTACTAATATATGATCTCTCGAAGCTGGTTTGCTGAGAACAGCTAGTAGACAGGGAGGGGCGAGAGACGCGGCGAATCTGCGAATAAAACGCAGGATAGTGATAAGAAAAACTGCGTTATACACGCGAGAAATACAATTCATAGACCGACCTATTCGTATGATATTTCACGTCTCAGCTCTTTGTTTTCCTGTACGATTTTTGTAAACAGTTGAGTGTTTATCTCGTAGGATTTTTGGGTATTCACAATGAACGCGCGCGATGTAAACATTTCGCGAGTTGGATGAAGATAGGGAACGTCTTAGCAATGCGCGCGCACGCTGGTCGAGATATATCCGTTGTGACCGACGGGACCTATTCAACGAAGTTGGTCGTTTCTAACCGACAGAACTTTATAAATGTTCACGCGAGCTGTTTCTCGTTTTCTCGACTCAGAATTTTAAATCATACGAACGAGCGCGGATTAGCGCAGAAAATACTAGTCCCGCGTTTCTGGCAGTCTTGGAGAGAATATAAATCAGGATTTGGAATCTTTGTAACAAATCCGCGTGCTAAAGGCAGTCAAGCGTATAATAGATTGACTAGTGGGTTTCGAAGACCGAGTTTTTAATCTCTCGCACCAGAAAAGATCTTGAAAACAATTCCCGATATGGTCAGTGTTTACCAAGACGATTTGGAAGAAAGCCAGTTAAAACAGATGTGGCTACCTCGCATTTACAACAAAAATAAGAAGCTCTGGAACTACAGTTTTATCAAATTGCAATGAAAAGTTCATCGGAGTAATTTCCCGAACAACGAAATGTTTCTACGCGTTCACTCGCCCTTAATGATTGCTAAGTGCAGCACACAACGTTATTTTTCGAAATTACAGCGCATAAAAAGTGAATCAAGGGACAAGCCGAGATAACCTCACTTTAATGAAAATTGAAGTTGATTTACTTGAAGCAATTGATTTGGGTAGTGTTATTTCTACATACCCTGCATTAAACCGAGAAAAGTTTTTTTTTTTTATAGAAGAACTTTTCACATTTCATTTTATATCCTGAAATTAAACCAAGAGCTTCGTAATTTAGCTTGCCACAGGCTCAGCGTGTACGCGAGTCGTAGTGCCATAAAATCATCTTCATTCTTCTAATTATAATTAGACCTCACCGTTCAAGTTACGATGGTTATCGGTACACAAGTGGCTGTTTCGAGGACCATCCTTACAATTCTCTCGAACGTTGATTTGGGGAACAGAAAGAAGATTGAAGTGACCTTTTAAAAACGTATGAAGTTGCACAAGTCAAAAGGAGATTTTCCGGAGATGTTTTTTACATAACGTTGAGTATGGGGATAGCATTCTTCTACGGGGACGATCCTTGAAGTAAAATGATTAAAAATCATATCTTTTACCGTTCTCCTCCGTGTATACACACATACACACACAAACACATAGCAGAAACAAATAACTGACGCAAGAGAATTGCCACGCGGTGCAAAAGAGTGAGATATGTGCGATAATGCCGAGTGCAACGTGAAACTAGTCACGTATGTGGTATTCATATATAGACGAAGTACCGGGAGAACTCGCGGTCTCCCACGGCCGTTGTATCAGCACATATGTTATTTTTGTTGTTGTTTATGTACCGTAATCGTTATACGTACGATTTTATATTCGTTCCAATGCACTACCGACGTATAAACGTTACATTGCTTGAAAAGCCGTTGAATCTCTTGAAATTAAAATAAATATTGCGACGTTCAATAATAAATTCAATGTTCAATAATAAATTCAATTTAATATGCGGTTAATAGAAATTATAATTATCATTGTTCGTGTAATTTTATAATTATAATTATTTAAACATTGTATATATTATTTTTATCATTGCGCTAGAGCAATAATCATCACCCAGTTTATCAGGGTTCAATAATTTATCAGTAATTCCTGAATATATAATATTATATGTAATATAATAATATAATTAGTCGGTATGCAGTAACAATAAATAATATCGCCCATTCTGTTTGGGTTTTGAAATTCAAAAGTAGTTATCACACAGTTTGGTCCAAGATCAAGTTTAACAATAATAACAATCCGTTTATGTTTTTTTCCGAATACAGGCATGTACACGATGCGCATGCTCGACAATAGTAGCAACAATGCGTCGGGACCGACCGGTGCTGCCGCGCTACCGGGAGTACAGGCGGCAGTTGGTACACCTACGTCGGCAACCGGAGTTACGACCCTGACTGGTGTAACGGACGAGAGGATGGACGCCTCCAGTGACAGCGCGGTCAGCAGCATGGGAAGTGAACGGGTACCGTCCCTTTCCGATGGGGAGTGGATGGAGACCGGCTCAAATTCCAGCCACACTCAGGCTGATTCTCATTACTCTATGGACTATGCTAGGTACTTTCATCTTAGTTTCAACAACGCATGAAATCTTGCCTATCTTCCTGATCCGATTATTTTGAAGTTTGCATCGTTGGAATCCATCGAAAATTATGATTTCGACTTAGACGTTTTTATACATTTCCAAAAGTTTTGAGGATCCTTATTTGACAATCTACGGTACAGATATACAAAATATAATTTTCGATATTGGTAAAAAATAAGAAATTAAAAATAAACTATCGTTACCGTCTAATGACGCCAACTCCAAGTCTATTATTGACCAACGAAATTAAAATGAATTCTTTTCTCATTTTCGATAGTAAGATAAAAACGAATATCAGTTTTTAAACTCCTCATATTCCCTAATTTATTTACTTTTTTTCCATATTCGAATTCCAGATTTATAATTAAGACTGAAAAATTGGAAAAGAATCATTTCAACGTTGCAAACTTCAATGTGATCCAACGAATACCTTCATTCTTCGTTTCATCGGGACATATTCTTCCTGCCAAACATGAAATATTCCATTAATTTGATTTATTATTTCTGCACTGTAAATGATAAACATCCATACATTTCGAAAAGAAATCTGGCGGGTACACTTTTTAATGTGTTTTTGCGAAAGATCATCTGAGTTTCCAAAAATTACGTGTCTAAAGAATAATAAAGTATAGTTAAAAATTATTCTTAAACTTTTTAAAAAATATGTATATATCGAAAAAGTTCAAAGATGTATAATGTCTCACATTTCTCCCTGCAGCAAATACAGGATGCCCTACGACTACAGGTATTCTGTATCCGGAAGAAATGGCGGCTCACAGCGTTGTCCGGTTGAACGTGGTGTTCCACCTGTTGCCCAGAAGAAGCATCAGATGTTCGCTAAGCGATACTTCCAAGAGCAAGGCACTGGTGAGTTACTGTCACAAAAATTGTCGTTCGTTCGTTTATTTCCTCTCCTCTATCCAATCCAAATATTCGAAACTGATTAAGATTGGGAAGACTTATTAAACGTTGTGGGTTTTGAGGAATTACTGAATTAATTACCATTAATCGTAAAATTCGTATTCAGCGGGCAAATATTTACATTGATATATTTGCTCATTTCAGCCAGATATAAAAACTCAGCACGCGCATCTTTTTAAAAATGACTATTTTTCATATTACATCAAACAAAACTTTCACAGAATTGAAGCATAAACTGATTTCTTGTTTTACGGATTTCGAGATAATTTTTGATGCCAGTTGTGTTAAAAAATGAGTAAATTATATTTGACTAATTCGATTGAATTTTTACACAACAACGTACTGTATGCCCTCTGCAGTCAAGCAGTTCCGGTAACTCTGAAAGAATAAAAAAGTTCAAAAACACGTGTCCCCAGCTCGAGACAAAAAACAACTATCGTTCCAATTTTCCAAACCGTTTTTCAAAGTCGTTTGCTTCGTTTTTCAGGGTCGCCATTGGGAGCGAGCGCACATTCGACAACAGCGACGAAGTACGAGTATGATTCTCAAACGGTCGGTGCAGGCGCACCCGGAAACGCTTATTCCGGGCCAATCGAGGGTGCGGCCGGTCCCCAGCCGGAAATGAAGTACAGCTGTAGCGTCGATTTTTCGCGTCATCAATCGTCACGTAGCGCGATCGAACACGTGCATCACAATCACACTTATCACTTGCCAGCTGAGAGCTCGGGATCTCTTCAGCGACCTGTTTCCCGCGATAAGAAAGGTACTTTTTTGCGTTGTCAGTGTTAACTTCAGAAGTCAATCTTTTTTCGATCACTGAAAAAAATAAAAGTAACGAAGAAATTAAAAGTAAATTTTTCTTTTCGAGGACGATCCTTTATTTTATTAACATGCTTGCGAACCTTATTATTCCTATGTGGCACATTGTAGACTGTATGTAACATACCATTGAAACGCCTTGAAATTTATTAGAATTTATTTTTTAACGTACTGACGCACTATAACGCGTAATTTTAACTCCGAACTAACGAACTAATATTAAAATTGATAACTAAATACTGCAACTTGTTACAAATTGAGGTTTGTCTCTCGACAGTCGGTATTTACGAAATGTTTACGCGTGATGGAGGATTAAGGAGCTATCGTTCCTTACTAATATAATGAACTTTGTAATTCACAGTTCGCAAGAGCGAGATTGACGAGCACCTGACGCGGGACGAGAAACGCGCCCGATCTCTAAACGTTCCGATTCCCGTTCACGACATCATTAATTTGCCGATGGACGAGTTCAACGAGCGTCTAAGCAAGTACGATCTCAGCGAGGCGCAACTGTCCCTCATACGCGACATAAGGAGACGTGGCAAGAACAAGGTGGCTGCCCAAAATTGTCGCAAACGTAAACTCGACCAGATCATAAGCCTGGCCGATCAAGTCAAAGAGATGCGCGATCGTAAAACGAGACTCATACGCGATAGAGACTTCATGCAACTCGAGAGGCAACGCGTTAAGGACAAATTCAGCCAACTCTATCGTCACGTTTTTCAGGTTTGTGACAGTTAGGCGGATATAACGTATGATTTTATTTGTTCGTAGACTTGTTCGTTCGAGACGATACGGGGATTCGATTTTTTATTTTGCATTTTTCTTGATTTCTTTAATTAATAACTTCTACATTTTTCACTTTATTATTTTTGTTTATTTGTATCTCCATTTTTTCTTCATTATAATCGATCGTTCTTCATTTATTTATTTCATTAATGACTTTGAGTTTGACTTCATTAATTACTTTTATTTATTTCTATTTATAATTGTACTTCTTAATTATAATCAATAATGTTATCAACAATAATAACAAAATTATTAAATCGACATTATGTTAACAGCGAATAAAAATACATAAATGAATGAAAATGAAAAATAAATTCATTATTACGTTGTTAAAAATAAAATAAAAATATTAATTATATTATGAATGTTTAAAAACAATCTTTCAGCATTGCTCTCCGTTTTAAAAAATATCTATCTCTGGGACTGATCGATCCTCAATGAAACTTTGGTCGTTCTTTTTTTAGTCGCTGCGTGATCCCGATGGCAACCAGTATCATCCTTACGAGTACAGCCTCCAGCTATCGGCCGACGGAAATGTGCTGCTCGTACCAAGAAATCAAACGAACCCCCAGTCTTCGCGCACTTCGACGATGGAGCCAAAGTCGAAACCGGAGCCCGAGCACAAGGAATGAAAGTGACGGCGGGCCGTGCGCTCCTAAAAGAAAAGAAGAAAAAAAAGAAATAACGATTGGTAATCAGGGGACTCGATGTCACCAAAGGCACACAGAACACACTCTGCCCTGAGGCATCGGTGTAACGCGTGCTGCGATTAATCGCCCACGCCAAGGGGCTCAACCCTCTCTTTTTGGCTAAAAAAAAAGGAAAGGAGAAGAAGATCGTTAAGTACCGTCGTAAGCGGGAAAACGACACAAAAAAAGAGCACGAGGGAAAACCGCAACGATCGTAGTTTCGTTCGATTCGTCGTGAAAAAAAACTCACTTATGCATAATAAACGTAAAAACCGCGAATTTTCAATTTACAATGAGAAAAACGAAGATTTGCGTGACGGAGACAAGACGAATTAAAGGAGACCGACGATAAGATTCGTATGTTTCTCTTTGAACGATAAATACCACGCGAATATCGAGTTTGTGTTATTAAATTTGTGATTTGCAGTGAAATGAAAATACGAAATCTCGATTGGTGCGTAAAGCGAGTATTTGATCCCATGGAACTATGCGCACACTGGACAAATACACGTGTATCAAATTCGTCACTATCCCAAAAATTACCTGATCGTCGTCCACTCGACGACGAGAAACGAAAACGAGCAACGAAAGAGAAACAAAGAACAAGCTAAAAGAAAACGAGACTTATTAAAAAATTTTCATTTTCGTTGGAACGACAAACGCGAGGGGCCACTACATGTGAAACATTACAGTCCCTTAGGTTAGGCACCTTGCAACGGTTTACCCTAAAGCTTGCCCATTCATTCGTCCCGGTCGAGGACTTGTTATTGTTTTATACTTGTATGTAATAAATAATGTGAAACTCTTATTCAAAATTGTTGCAGCTGTGATCCATCCGGCACTCCTCCTATCAACCTTTTATCCTCTAACACTATTTTCGCGAATATGGATTCGTGTTTGAAATATTTGCGGGTGTCTAACATTTTGCCTTTCGTTAGGCCATTCCTCAAACCCAAATTTTCTTTGCTACAATACCTTGCCACTTTAATGGGTCGTGTTTCTTTTTCAATGAGCTATCAAAAATATGTAATTAACTAACACTTATTGCGGAATGTAACCCACGAAAGTGATTGTCAGTGTATACTCTCAAATTTGTTCCGATAATAAGGGATGCAACATGAAAAAAGGGAGAAGATAAACAGAGGCTCGTTTGAGTCCATCGACTTGCGTGAACAAAATCTTTGAAACCAATATGTAACGAGCAACTGAGTTAATTCGTAACCCTAAGATATGTTGACGTCTATGGAGGATAGTTGCAACAAAACGTGATAACGTAGGGCGAAACCTCTGGAATCGTGCTGAGAAGGAAAAAACCTGAGTGGGACGGACAACCCGACTTCTGTACAAAGCTTTTTCCTTCCTTTTCCTCATGGTAAATCAGCTAAACGAAGCCGGCAAAGCAGAACGAAGCGTTTGCAACGAGCGAAGGTCCAATTTCCTGCTACTGTTGATAGTGCTTGTTTCAATTTCCCACGAAAGACTCATGAGCTTTTCTCTGTGAGCAAACGCAGGGATTGTGCATTTAAGTGATAAAGTTAATGGTCCGAGTGTTACGGTTATTCTCTAAAAGGCAAATGCTTGAGATGTTTTACTCATACACACCCCATGAAAACACATATAGACATATATACCGGTACATATATTAATAGATACATCATCTCATATGGCAATAAAGTACTAAACAGAACACAATAAATTGAGACGTGTTTTTTAATATAATAGAAACATACTCAGCGCACCACAGTTTCCATGTGAATGAAACGGGTGTATGTACCGCACTGAACAATTGTAACAGCAATGATTGCGACGTAAATGGAAACATTGATAAATTAACATATTTTTGTAATGCAACAGACAAAGAACAGTCAGGTATATCACATTTGCCTTTTTATGTAAATATTGATGTAGTTAGTATAATTTTCTATAAATATTATACATATGAATAAATATTTCATATATATATAGATATATAAATATATATATATGAAATATATACACAGATACGAATAAAGCGTACGCTATATATTTATACATACGACTGTGTGTGTAAGAATGCATAAATAACGGAACAAGAGCTTGGAATCTTGAAGAAAATTAAAAGCAAATATTGAAAAGAATCAAATTATGTGTCGCAACTGTAAAAAGCATTGTGTCTTTTTGTCGCTGATTGAATATCCTGCTGTTTTACTAAGCTTTTCAAACATGATTCGTATTCTATGATACTGGGTGTAGGATACCTCTTTGCGTACCGTACTTGCCGAGCGAGATTCGCGTGTTGATATATATTGTTCATTGAAGAGACAGGAGATATGCAAGGAAAAATAGATTACGATATGAAGTTTGTGTTACGCGATGGATAATGAGATAAAACAGAATTGATTAAACTAAAATTGAATCTTTTTCGATCCTTAGAGTAAATGTTTATTCAATTTCTTATAATGTACAAACGAAGCTGGAATAAAACCCTGGGTTCAAGTATGCGTGTGTTTTATTCGAAGTGTTTTCAATCTTTTTCCGAATTATAACTGCTGAACGGGCTAACCTTATTTCGACATATTAAATGTCCGACCAAATTGTTTCGGCCTGGTTTTCCGCAATTTCTTCGGAGTTCTCCGAGTGGCAAATTAACAGAAGCCTAAAGTAGATGTTCGTGGAAATTGGGAGGTCGAAGTCTTATCCACGGAGGCCTCAGTGGTCTTCTCAGCGTAAGTATTTTACCGGAAGGCGTGTCAAGAATTCAGGATGCGACGTAGAAGGCAGACGAAACTCCAAAATAGAAACATGCATGATAGCTGGGGGAATACTTAGGGGATTAAAAAAAAATGTCATAAAAATGCTCGTGAGTTTATATTCGAACAAGTTTGTGGTGAATTTTTTTGTTAGGGCGAGCATTAGGAGGGATCGAGGAATTCTTATATATTTTTATTGCGAAGTTTCGCTCCAAAATTATTCTGGAAATTCAAAGTGGATCGTATAATAATTGAAGGTATGCTACATAACTAATTTGAAAACTTCAAGCTGGAAAACTGATGACAGAAGCGACGCTTGTGGTCAAATCCAAAACCTTAATGTATGCCTTGGTGAAGTGATGAGCGGCGATGTTTCCCATCTCTATTGAACTTCTTGTTCTCGGTCTTCATCTGTGTATCCATGGAGACTATATATAAGTTGCTGTGCTGTGCAGCTTGTTTATTTAGACATGGCGTCCGAACAATGGTTGTCAATGATAGAAAAGGCTAAAAAGACCGCAATAATCCAAGATGGTAAGCACTGGTATGGAACTACGAATGCAACGATATCATTATTTTATGAAATTTGTCAAATAACGGATTATTCATGCGTTTCCATTCACGAGTTGCAATAGCAAATTTATTAAACTTTAAAATATGTGATTTTTCAGAAGTTTTAATCAGTTTGATCGATAAACCCTTCTTTAATTCTCAGATTAAACATCGATTTCCTCATTACCACAAAATGCACAGCCAATATTCACAGTTTTCCCATCATCTAATTATTTATATAACGGAAACATTCTGTATTCTTTGCAAGGAAAGAGAAAAGTGCATTACCTGCTGGAAGATGGAAGGGAAATGGTAGAAGAGTACAATTTAGATACAACAGTATTGACCAGAAGAACATGGAGAGAAAAGGGCAAACTCGGTCAAAACGTCGGTTGGATCGTAGAAATCGGAGATCCGGAACCCAAACAAGAAGACAACCTCCCGATAATGGGTATTCGAGAATCCGCCAATGCGGTGGGTTTGTTAAATTGTTCATCAACGTATCAGGATATTGTGACAGGACCGTTCATCAGTAAAAATTTCCAGCCTTAGTTCTCCATTGCTATATCGTATAATTCGTGCAGGATCAAGCTGGTCCAGGGCCGACATCAAAGTTTTACCCAAGACCGTCGATTCAGTTTAGCATGTAAAATAATATATCATTTTTACAAATAAGCTTTTCTTGGTTCAATACGGGTTTACTTAGAGATAATACTGGTCACATCGATTGTTTCAAAGAAATTAGATTCCAGATTTATTAAGATAAAGTTATCAAGGTGATCTTGTCCCTTGATTCACTTTTTATGTACTTTAAATTACAAAAGTTATATTCTATTTGTCAGTATTCATCAAGTACTATGACTGGTGTAAGAACATTTATACATTTGGCAAAGACAATTCTGATGAACTTGCCATTATAAATTTATATAACTGCAGTTCTAGAGCCTTGTGTTTTTTCATGGTTAATATGAGCAGAAAAATCTATTGTGAGTAGTTCTGCTAATTGTGCAAGGACCTTGTCTAGGCGTCCTTCCGAATCATCTTGATGATGGTGGCAAAATATCACCAGTGCTTACCCAATATGCAGTATTTGGAGGAATAATCGGAGTATCATCAAAATTTTGAAAGACCTTCTCTCTTGTAAGAGATTTTAAGTGCCAATATTTTTCAAATATACGAATTGACTTATGATACGCTAATAAATATTAAATTACTTTTCAAAGCATAATGTTTATTATACCCAGTTGTGGGGTTTTCGAAGACACATCACCTGTAGCATTAGCTATTCTTACTATACGGTTAATGAGATGTTGCATATAACTCTGAAATACCGTACGATGCACCACTGTAGAAAGCATTATGTTTTCTAATTTGTAATAGCCTTTTGTTACGAGGCGAATAACGAAAACTTCTCTCGAATGGAGAATAAGAAACCTGCCGTATCCCAAGGATGTGTACAGCGTGACAGCCGATGATGACGGTACGATAACAATACGCACGAGTAACAAGAAATACTTCAAGAAACTCACAGTTCCAGACTTGGAACGCGTTGGCTTGAAACCGGAGCAGGAACGCATATCCTGGACTCATCAATTCAACACTCTCATTATAACGGTACGCTCTTTGTCGTTTCCGAAAATCACTTATGCATGGATCTAACTTTTTGTATTTTTCAGTACAAAAAACCGCCGCTCGTGTTGGATGTGGAGAAAAAAATGTTGCAGCAAGCGATGCAGTTGAAAGCCACCAAAGACGGAGATGTTCAGTGTCCCACTAATTGAAAAAAACATAGTGCAATGGATATCGGATTCCTGTATTCATCATTGAATCATGTAACATAATCGAATGTAATTTTTAATCGAATGAAACTATACACTTGTGAGAGTTGAATGGAGTTGCAGCATCTGAACTGGAATTAAAAGTGGTGAAGGTTACAAAGACTGCTGTAATAAACAATAAAAGAAGGAACCTATTATCCTTTTGCTAATCCAAACAAAATTCGTGATTGTGAGACAGTAAACATTATTTCAAGAATTTTGGCTTGTAAGCGTCAACATCAAGACATGGATGTGAAACAATTAAAGCGCAATTTAAAACTTCATTTTGTCAGTTACAATAAGTTTTATTTTCATTTCAAACTTATATTTGGTAGATTTCGTTAAGTAATGAAAATCTATAAATCTTGGATAAATAAAATTATGAAAAAAGGATAATGATAGCGAAATTAATATTGTTGTGAGTAAATATTATTTTGGAAAAAGAAATTCCCTTGTTGGAGCTCTCAAATGAATAAAAGTGCCCAACTAGCTGAATCATCACATAAAAATTCAGGTGTCAAGAAAAAACTAATGAATTTTGTAACTCAAAGTAGGTTAGTACAGAGTTCCGATATAATGAACGGCGACCATACATTTGTTATACAATTAAAATTGGCCGCGGGTAAGAGCGAAAACGTGGAATGATGTAAACGACATATCGATCGAGTATTTGCGTGTAACGCCGTATCCTACGAAAAAAGTTTCCCGACAACGATTGGTCTGAAGGATTCATCGCGGAGTGCGTGGCGTGCGCGTTTTTTTCGGTGTTGTACAGTTGTGCGGCGAATTTATCAAAACGAGTAAACAAAAGACCAGTCAATTATGACCCGGTCAATTCCGGAGAGGTGAGCATTAATCAATAATAGTTGGAACGAGAAAGAAAGTACGAAAAATCGTTGGAGTTTGGTGATCGCGATAGAGCGTAACTCGGCTGTTGAGGTTATGGTGCGCGACTGTTTTTCTTCATCGTTTCCCTTCAATCTTTCATCGTCGAGCTGACGTACAACAGTTTCGGGAATGCTCCTTGTTTTTGCATTATTTCATTCAAATCTTCAAATGAAAGGTTTTATTTCAATTTTCATAGTACGCATCCTTGCCAAGCCGATCTAGCTGTTTACTTTCGTGCTGTTTTATCAACGGATCGGCCGCGGACTGTGAGAAACTTCGGTGAAAACTCAAGAGATGTCGTTCTATTCGATTTCGCGTTTTGGAGAAACTCGCGCTGATTATCTTCCGTCAATAAGTCAAGATTTATTTAACTTGACTATATCATGCATTTAAAAATCAGCATTCTGCGATAAATATAATATACTTTAATATAGGTACTGTCGGTAAATGGACCATAGCAGGGTCACACAGATAGCTGAAACAGCTCCTTTTGATCTTCCTGACCGATATGAGAAAGATTACCAAGTATCACAAAAATCCGAGATCGACAGATGTCATTGTAGATTTCTTTAATTCCATCTGCGGATTACGTTCCGATTTCGTATCTGCTGTTTACAACTTAACTTTTCGAATTCCGACATAGTCCCGTGAAAAAATCGGTGTTTTATAGGTAAAAACGAAATTGAATGAAGACACCATAGCAAATAATCGAAATACAATGAAATTCCTATTGCAGGTGGCTAGCGTACAAGCCGTATGGTGACGTCATCGATGGCACAAATATTTTGCCATTCAAAGTTCCTTTGAAGGAGGTAAGTCGATGACTCGACTAGAAATTATTACAATTGCGTGAAAAATCTGAAAACATCTCTGTGCTCGACTTTTTAACAGTGATTGGGTTTTATTTGGATTTCTTTGAAAAAGGTAAGTTGAAAACTCAACAAGCAAAGCTGACAATCAAGTGGAAAACGTAAGAACGTCGTAGTGGTTGACGATTCGAGTTAAATGGGCACATTGAGGCACTTTTCACGACTATGCCCTCACGATGTTTGTCCTCGTGTCACAACGAAACGTGAGCGGTCGAAAAATATCGTTAAACTTATTCGGATATCTCATGCCTCGTAAAGACTGGTTGATTTCGGATCGTGAATTTTCGTGCGTTGATTACGAGCGCCCCTCGTGTGTTTCACGATAAAATCTGAAAGGCGTGAAGTAGGTGTGGTGAAATAAAAAAAGAAAAGGGAACTTCACGTACGAAAAGGGTGTACAATGCATTGAGTGCAAAGATAACCACTTTCGTATAAGTTGGTCTGATTTATGCTGTGATAAATCATTTGTTCGGTGGTGGTGCTAAAATGCCTGCGGGCTCTCGTCTTGCCGATTCTTTGCTAACTACATACACAGACGCAAATTTCGTTTACCGAGGGATCGTTGTTTTATTTTTCGTCCCGCTGATTCTTCGTCATTCACTTGCTGCGGTTGTGGCCACTCTTTGCGGTGTGTATGCTACGTGTACCCATGAGTAAAATTTCTATGTTCCAAACAAATCATATGAATGCGGTATTTTAAGTACCAAAAAATATGTGCCATCCGAAAAATCCATTAAATCATGACAATCTCTTGTTTTTAACATCTGTATAATTTTATCTTTTATGATTAAGAAAGGATAAGAATTTGAAGTAATCCCCACTGAATTTTTTTGTCGTTTCGTAGTTTATTGAAACTGAAACTGAAGTTTGCATCTCTGAAACTCATCGACCCTTAATTTATTCGTTAATGCTTTGTGTTTGTGTTGTAATAGTAAAGAAAAAAATAGGAATAAAAAATAATCCGTTGAATCGATAAATAACTGAAGCTATTTTTTACACGTAGTATGATCGTAAAACTCTAATACATAAATATATTCACGTAAGGAGCTAAAATTAGTCAAAATAAGATTCCAGCAATATAGAAGAATTAATTTCCGTCGCTTTTCAATTATGCAAATTCCATAAAAGTCCCCGCTACATTTTTTTATTCTTGGTTACTAACGACCCTTTGCCGTATACAGCTACAGCTTAAGCTTCCTATATACTGGAAATCCTTTCTGTAGTTTTACTTGCGGGGATCCACCCATCACCGTCCGGCATCGAAAACTCATGTATCGGTGGATCTACAACATTAGCGCATTGCTGTTGATCTCGTGGAATGTATTTTTCTCCATGTCTCCCTTTTGCTGCGAAATTACGTTATCAGAAAGGGTGCCCATGCTTAATGGTAGCATGCATGCATAATATCACACGACAAAATATTATGCGACAAAAGATCACTCAAACAAAACGTAATTGTTTGGGTTTGTTTGTTTCTGGACTTCCTGGGGACGTTTAATCGTCGTGATGTTGCGTCATATGATATTTCGTCTGTAATATTTTGTCGTGCGGTCAGATGACACGGAATCATGTTTAATGTATGGCTGATAAAGAATAGTTTTTGATGACCCAGGCGACCATACAGTGACAATCGAGTGACAAACGCATGTCCATCCATCCACATAGTTGGTTCGTGTAGTAGTGAACAACCGTACATAAAAGTGCACTAATTCTTTTTCTCATTTCTTGAATCCCGGAATCTAACAAATCGCAACCAGAATCAGCATTTCTCGATATTGAGTAACGATTTGGGTATTTCTTCGGAGACGTTTGGGAGAAACGTAACTTATATGTCGTTTCGCAGTTTCTTCATTCTTGATGATCGTTCGTATCTGCGCAGAGCCGATGTTAGAATTTCTCCCAACATTTGACGGGTCATGAGAAATCGCAGGTTTTATGTACGTTTCACACAAGGCAAGTGTTAAAACCCATGTACGCCAAATTGGCAATTCCCCGTCACGACTTTCGGTTCGCATGTAACGGTGGACACTGCCCATTTGGCTGGCCGGTATGTTGATTACGTGGCGAAAGCTCGAGATATATACAGGCAAACACACATATCCGAAGGATACACACGTGACGCGTAAACATATACGTTTGCATATAGAGAGATGCACAAGCGAGAAAACCTCCCGCCTAATTGATGGTACCGCGGTGCCGAGTGTTCGCAGGACATAAACCATTTTCATGTTGCGGGTGCCCCATCGAAGCGTGCTTCATTAAAATACGAATTCATGCGCCAGCTAATTGTCTCTTTCGTTCTCACACGCGTGATACACATGTTCGAACTGACAATCGCGCCGTCGTATAGTTCGCGACGGAAAAAAACTCTACCTCGTGTTTCGACCGGTTTGATAATTATCGATATCGGCGATGTGCACGTATGTTTTTACTGATCAGTTATCCGATTAGTTTGATCGCTCGATAAACCGGGGCAAGTGACTTTACCGATGAGAGTGGTCTTACATATTTCGATCTGTTGTTACGGGCTTCTTTCTCGGCTGACCGAAATTCAATCGAGGGATTGCCAAGCCTACCCAAGACCGTTTAATTCTTACCTACACCAACACCGGCGAAAAAGAGAAACCGGTTCTCGCATATTTTCGCGCATTTGCGAACAGGCATTCCGACTTTTGCACACGGAAGACTACGGTCGAAGAGTTCCCCAGCTTCGTATCTGACTTTTTCCTCTTGAGCTATCCTGGCCACCGCTCTCGGATCACTCCCTCGCTGTTGGATAAATCTCGCACGGTCGAACACTCGCATATTTTTGTATAGCCTTTATGAGCGTTACACGAGACTTATATGCATACGCGAAATAGGCGGTTGCCTTGGCTAATTGATTTTGGCGTCGCATAAGGGCTTTACATAAAACAAGTTGTCGGTGAAACTCTCTGGATGCTCGTTCGTGAGATATACTCGCGGGATCGAGCCCCATGAGAGTAGAGGCTGATTGGGCCCGCTGAGTCAGCCGGCAGGGGGGCCCTCGTTAATAGGCTACTCAGAGCCTTCGTACCAAAAATCATCCGAGTCCGGGCCTTTCCAGTACCTTTCCGGGGCCCATGCTCGGGCAGTTATTGTTAATGCCTGCGTGTAAACGAGATGATCCCTCTTTTCTCGCTTGTCGGGAAACTACGGTCTGAGGGGTTTATGCGGTTTCTTGAGAATACAATACGATTTCGTCTTTCGGTGCGAAAACGTCGGGTATGTGTTTTTATGACGGTGGGCCGGTAGCTTTTGCGGTTCACGCGTTTCGGTATCAGTCTCATTGCGAGTGGGAAATTGGTTCGTTTCTAATTTACGCGGGGATGGTTCCTTTGTGATAAACGATTAATGATAACATCGC
This sequence comes from Ophioninae sp. A BG-2022a, assembly GCA_030523105.1. Taxonomy (NCBI): domain Eukaryota; kingdom Metazoa; phylum Arthropoda; class Insecta; order Hymenoptera; family Ichneumonidae; species Ophioninae sp. A BG-2022a. The sequence goes on along the minus strand of JAPYZI010000393.1, from coordinate 33,942 downwards.
GGATCGTGGAACGGTAGGCAGTGAAAGCGTTAATGAAAACAGTTGCTGGTCTACGAACATCACCGCATTATCAAATTTTCATACTGTTAGCTAGACTGTCCAGTGGGACGGCAGTGGGGTGGGTTCCACGGAGTTACTAATACTCAATGTCCAATAGACTGGCTTCGCTAATATGTTCTGCCTTAACGCGAACATATTGCGGAGAGGTGGAACCCCGCGGGTCTCCCCGTCGCTTAGAGATACATCACGAGCACGAATCAGCGTCGAGGCAGGTATGGGGGTTCGAAGGTATATGCAGTCGATCGCTTATTCTCACAGCGTGTGTTTAAAGCTGCGCGTGGTTTCACGCGTAGACGCGTATATTCGCTAAACTCGGAATCGATGTTTCCATTCTTTTTTTTTTCGTACCCAAATCGACTAACATGTATCGAAAAGGAAACCGAGATCGTTTTTCCACCAGTTTTGCGTTGTAGAATGCCTTTGCTCCTCCAGCAACGAATCATCCGTAACCTGGATCAGGGTCGGATAAGAAAAAGAAGCAGTGGTTGCTGGATGAACATATGTCAACTGGGCCTTGTCTCATCTGTGCGTCCACTTTGGTATATTCACTGAGAAAATTGACGATTGTCTATTTGTACGTCTATATGCATATGCAACTGTTGCACGTCGAATCGGAAATTGGACAAGGAACTATTCTCCAACAGCAGACAAATTCACAGAGAGAGGAAAAGAGAATAAAGCAGAAGGTTATAGAAAAAGAATGACAACGGAAGAATCTTGTCAAAAGCTGGCATTTCTTTTCTCTCTAACCAGACGTCGAGGCCATATATTTTCCGAAATATTTCAGGGACAGCTCAGAGACACAAATTTCACCGTCAGAATGTATCCCTGGACCCTTCACACCAGCGTTCTTTCACCTTTCCACAGTAAAGCCCCTCCGTTACCTCCCACGATCACGAGAAACGAATAAAGCATGTGGCCAACGAGCATGTCACATCTAGTCGCCTCGTCTTCGTCCACGAATATTCTGATCTTTCTCATCAAAGAGGAGAAAGAGTAAGAGAGGAGTAGGAGGAGATGTCCTGCGAAGTGCCTGAACGTGTGGCCTCCACACGTTCCGACTCATTTCTGCACGAAGGGAGAATATTAATGTGGAGACAAAGGGCGCTCGCTGAACAACACCGTTCGTTAGACAAAAACACACGTAGCCCACACAATGAAGCACCAGTGTCTTGGACGATGGATTTCTCTTATTCATCGTGGGTGATATCTCTGTTTCAACCCTCTTTTCGGGACCTCGACTTTTGCTCACGACATACAGATCATTATCGAGTGATCCACCATCTCGATTACACACCACCATCACTTTTATGCACAACCGTCGGCTTCCAAGATATACTTTTTTTTTTATACCAATAATACTTAACAAGTATTAGACTAACATCTGAAATAATATTATAAACTGACATCCAAATCAATTAACTGTTGGACCCTATACATGTGAATCGAAACATGGGTACCCCATATCTCTAATTAGAAGTACTAAAATTATCGTATACCATTCTTCCGTCTTTTAGCGTTAGAATGAAAAAAATTTACAACAAACCGTTAATTACCAGCGTATAGATGTTACCCAGGTTCCTAAGATTGTTACTTAGTAACTATTAAACTGCCATTCAAAGGTAAACTCGTCTTTATTTTTTCCTAGTCTTTTTCACTGTAGAAAGGCTGCCATAATTAATTCTACACCCTGGGAGCCTAGCCTATACCTAGCCTACACCTAGTCTTTTCTACTCTTTTATCCAATTTTTTCCCTCCGATGATACGTCACATATCAACTTCGAGGTAGGAAGGGAACAGAATGCAAGTAGTTGCGGAATAGATGTTCGACCTTTCGGTTGATCGACACTTTTGCGCCCACCCTTCGCGATACTCGTGTAATTTATGCCGACGTTGGCGAGGAACTTCGATGACTTTGTAAAGTATTACCGATTTGGGTTTCGAAGATCTTATCGGGGTCTTCGACATCGCGCGTTGCCTCTCCACTGGACACTCGTTCGATTCTCTTTTCCTCTTTGACTTCTCATCCATTTTCTCTTACACGTATTCACCGATACTCCCACGACGTTAGGAGTGCGCTGGCGCCAAAGAGTTAAGAGTTGACTGTTTCGAGCTGACTGCAGTATATGTGTATATTCGAGTAATTCGAACGATTGAACCATTCTAGAGAAATATATCAATCAACCTCATACGCGATTTCGTTATTTGATTTAGTGATATTACTCTGTCACTCATTTATGAAATAATATATTTTTTTTATTACATCTTCGGTACATCTTTTAGAATATGTATTTTCCGCCTTCTCGGTTATTCCTCATTAAGCTTCCACAATCGTACACATTCCTATCGCGCGTTGGAACGGTCGCCGCTCCAAATATTGGCAGAGTACAACACTGCTTAACTTCAAGATATCTGAAACTAAACTGCCCAACTACCAGCGTCGATTCACGTAACAATTACTATTAAAATCGTTGAAAGAATTAAACTTCCAGTGGATATCTTTGCCGTAGTACAGGTGCATCCGTATATTCTGTGTTTGGACACTCGAAGAAACAAGACGGAGGTTTGAGATGAGAATAAAAAGGATGTTTCGTCTCTGCATTATACCTTAGTGTATCTTCGTGCCATCCTTTGAGGTTTCATCAGATACGGTCTGTCATGGGTCACAGTTTATCACGACTAGATGAGATGGCCAAGTATCCATCTTTTCGTGCAAGAGACTATGCCCTTCTTCTCCCTCGACTCTCACTTTTACCACTCTTTCCGGGAACCCCGCAGTGACTACCGAGGAACTCGTGCGGTAGCGTTGTTCTTTTTATTCTTTCGTTTTTTTCTTCTTCTTCGCCTTAATCTCGTTAACCGATCATGTTTCGTCGGATTTTCTATGTCTTGAGTTCTCTCTTGCTTCTTCGTCTTCGTTTCTTATTTCGCGCGGCCTCGTTACCTGTGCGAGGTAGCCAGAAATCTCTGGTCTATCCTTCCTTCTCTCATCATCTTTTCGTAGCTGTGTAACCATTACTGTGGATGAAATCCATTGGACATAGATTTCTTGCACAGAGGCCTGCTTCTACCGGAGAATTTAACTGGTTGAAACGCTGTTTTTTTTTCTAGTGCAGTTTTTGATATCCAAATGGATTCGTTTGATCTTCTTGTATTCGGTGTGCCAGTGAATTCATACTAATTTCGCGTTGGTTGCAAAATTGTGCTACTATCGCGATTACAATGATGATGACCGTCGTTTTTTCGATGGTGAACGCATATTTATTCAGAAGCTATGTAAGACTTGCTTTTTTGACTACTGGTTGGAACGTGAATCGTCAAAGTCGACCCAGATAGGTTGAGGTGCAGCCGAAAACGCCAGTTGGTAAATTGCAAAAGGACTAATTCGTATTACATGGATCCTATTTCAAGCTAATCCGCTTGACAAGGGGCATCGCCCCTATAAGATACTGCAATAAAAGGGTCACCCTTCCGAAGATGTCCGACGTTATAGATCTCGTTCTGCCAACAACTATCGTTCTCTTTCTTCCACGTAAGTCAGTCTCCGGTCTCTTCAACTTCCCTCTGTATTTTCACTTTCATCGTTATTATGCGAGCTGAATGCAAGCATCCGCGCTCACCCATTGTTATGTCCGATGGAACTCTGGCAAAATTCGTACTCGCGGAAGCAAATATGAGATAGGCACGTCCCGTACACGTTTACGAGTACAAATGTGTGGATGATATAAATCGTGGATAAATTGCGGATGCTTCAAGAAAGCGTGAGCAAGGAGGGCTTAAAACGAAGATGCAGCCAGAAGATACGACATTTGCGGATTTGGTGGTTTGGACATACGAACAATCTTTTTCTTTCGACTCTTCGTTTCTTTCTCGATGGACGATTCGGGCCCCTGTGCGTTTCCAGCCGCTTTTGCTTTTATGCTTTTGGCACATAAATTTTCCTTGAATGGCTGTGCTCGGTGTGCTTGTATGAGTAATATTGTGGCGCCCACAGGCATTCCGCTGTAATTCCACCTGCCCCCACTGGCTCTTAGAATTTCCTTCCTCTGTTCCATGGACCAGCCAAATTATTCGTCACGTCGTCATAGCAAACCTACGTACTTATCCTCTCCAGCTTTGTGCTAGATACACTCTTTTCCCCCTTCTTGGAAACTCCCGACCAACTTTTATTCTATACTTTCACTTTCACATTAATGCGCCCACGACAACTTGCCATTGGGTATTTGCTTTCACGACGTAAGTCACAGGGAAACCGTTTCCGGTGGCCCCCTCGAATTTCCTTCATTTTTGGATATGTTATTGTTCATCGAAATGTGAGGGGTAGGTATTTTTTTTTATCGGCGGAAAATAGTTTCAAGGGGTAAAACTCACCCTCAAAGTTGGGCCCTTTGTAGAGAGAAAAAACCTGAAAAGAGAGAGAGAGAGATATGTATTATTGGAGGTCCGTAATAGGTTTGCACAGGTTGGTAAATCCCATTGTCGGGATAGCCACAGCTACAGTCTTCTCTTCGCGGCTCATCGGTGAAAATCTTTTGACGCTTTCTTCTTACGCCATCAGTTTACAGTTCCGAGTGAGACGGAAGGGAAAGGTAAAAAGGGAAGGCGTTGATGAACCCGCCTCGTTCGTTGCCGATCGGTTTGTCAGTTCAGTTGGATGGGCATAAGCCAGTTTCACAGACAATTGGCTTACGGTTAGTCTCGTCCATGGTGGGAATGCAAAAGGAGTTCTAGAGTAATACGGATAGTATACGGTTTGTATGGCGCTAAGAAAGGGCGTTACGCTCTGGAGTCAGCGTGACGAGGCACGCGAGGGATGTTGCACCGTTAGTGGCGACGTCGGTCTATGGGGCTTATGGTCAGCGTCGGGTCACGCCAAATGGCGGGACCAAAAAGTCCCGTAGGTTTCTAGGGAGGGGAGTGGCGGAAAAAAATACACACACACAGGCATCACTCCCGCCAACGAGGACCACAGAAACAAACATTTGTTCAAAATGTCCCGCCAATTCACGACCATAAATAGTATAAAGTCGTTAATCTTCTATTCGACGGGCCAGAAATGCCGCGACTCGTTAATATATATATATATATATAGTATTCTCGCCCCCGTAGCTAAAACAATCAACTCACCTTGGCGCCGGTGTTGCGACTGATGCGAAACCAAAGAGGAACAAAAAAAAAATTGGAAGGACGACTCGCCGAGGCTCTCGAACCTGTCGATAATTTTTTTTTCTCTCATCCTGAAGACAGACGCAACGCAACTAGCGGTGGGACTTCCGAGAGCATTGAGACTCGATATTCAAAGAGAAAGATATATCGACATTTTATATATAGATGTATATATAAATCTGAAGATCGGTATACCGATTCATGGAATTCGAAAGATTCCGATACTGTTGCCACGTAGTCGCTGGTATGGGAATGATATATGTTAAATGAGGGAGTTAGGAAGAATCTGCTTTTCTAATTTATACCTTTAAGACAGCTTACATCGAAGAAAGGTACTGCTCTCATTTTTTCTTCATAGAATACCATGGGAACAGCCTACTTTTCCACTTCATCGAACAAAAGCTGTATCGGCGGCAGTATTGCCATTGTAGTCCAAATGTACCAGATCCGGTGCCCTTTTCAATCTAGCTCATCAGTACGCTTTTCGTAACTTCATTTCACCGTGCAATCCCTCAGTACGCGAATAACGAAAAACTCTAGTACTCGTGAAAACTCTAGGTCTTTCATGTTGGATTGAAAGTGACCTCCAATTTCGTCCGATAATTCGAAGCCTAAGTTTTTAGTGCTGTCTTTTCCAAATGTCCATTCTGGCAAGAACGATCCGTAGTATGATCCTCAGATGAGGCATGTTGTTTCAAAACATCCATCAATCCGCAGGGGAAAGGTTTATATTTAACCGAACATTTAGTTGCTATTCCATAAAACGTATGCATAATGAAACTCGCTTGTTTCTTGTTTTTTTCGAAAGCGACACTTCTGCGCAGAGTGTTCTTTGTGAGTACTTTATTTTAACTCTCTCTTAGCATCTACCCGCTGTTTCTCCCACACCTCGTGTCGGTGTATCGATGTTTTGAATATTCGTTTGACACCACCCACTCGTCGGGACGTCGTACTTAAGCGAGTACGTGTGCCTCGTGACGAAGCGTCACTAGCCTTTCATAAGCTTTGCGCTCGCCGCGGCCTATAATATGCCTTAATGCATATCTTGGGCTGGCGTGCAGACGGACCGTGAAAACGATGAAGGAGTAAGATCGGAAAACTTTATAAATATATTTATGTATAAGTGTATACATAAATGTATGGACATCGGGATGATGTTGATGGCGCAACGTTGTGGAACATCAGGCACTACGGCGCGTGGCGCTTCGATGTATCACATACACATCTGCACCTTCACTTCCCCTTAAGGGCCGTGAACTCGATCGAAACATGCGGGGGTGGGTACGGTCCCGATGACGACGTCATTTTGCGTTCGAGATGATTCTCACTTGTATCTTGCGTTCAAAATCCATGCTCTTCTCTATGATCGTTGTCTTTTCTGATCATTTCTCGACTCTGGCTTGTTTGCTTCACCGAAGCTTTCGTGCCTTGGTAAGTCCGGAAATCGACTTTTTGATTGAAACAAACCCACATAAGTGAAATCGCTACGGCAGGTTTTATCATACTAGCCATGACAAAGAAACTCCATTTGCTACTGCGCATGCATTTGATGTTTACTGCTCCTCTGGCAGTTTTTTGTCGGTCCTTCAGAACTTTCTTAAAAAATCGTTAATCGTACCACCGCACATAATTTTCTATTTTTGTCAATATCCCGAATCTCGCGCAGCAGTCTATATGAAAAAAGGATACAGGTTGGTTACTTCGAGATAGGGAGCGATGGTGAGATATACTTTGGGACCTCGCAGTCATGGTGAGCGAACAAATCCTTTTATGCGTCTTTGCTGCTCCGACTCGTCCTTTAGCCAATGTAGGAACGAGCGGTGAACTTATATCCGGGCATAGCGTTTCGATTCTAGGACCCCCCGAAGCGTGAGGCGAGCTGCCCTGAATAAGATAAAAAAGAAATACATTTTTAATTTTATTACCGCCTGCATTATGGAAATTCTACGATCTTGGTTATTAGGTGTGAATTGAATTATAGCGATGGGCCACCATACGGTATCATTATTTATACAACTCCGACAGAGGGAGCGAGGGAGAGAGAGAGAGAGAGAGAAAGCTACGGTTATAATCTCGAAACGTCAGCGATATCTGACCAGGCGAAATTTTATGCGAGTCTTTATACGTATAAGTATTTATGCTCGAATATGCATCCTCATATCCCCATATGCGCTACAGATAAACGAAGCCCGCGATCTTGGAGCACGCCAGTAGAGTGCTCAAACCTTGGGCGACTTGCCAAAAGATTTATCGTGTCCTTTCACCACTTGGAAACACCTCATATATACATGTATATCAAATCGGCTGATTTGACGTATCATTTGTCTCACAATGCATAATAAGTACCGACGTTTCAATATTTAGTATAACTATTCAAGAAATTGGATATATACAAAACGGTATTCCATGTCGTGAAATTACTTAAGGGCTTCCGGTGATGCTTCAATCGTTCGTCATTCGAGATTTTCCGATTGGCACCTTTCGACGATCCTTCTGTCGAGTAGGCTATTTGTACAAATGATACTCATACAAACGAGACCCCGAAGTCGTGCTCCACGATCGATCGTAGACTGGCTTCTTCACGTTTGTCGGAATGGATGGTAGAAGATCGGAGAGTCAAGAAGTGTACGGAACTTCGACAGCACCTCAGTCGCATTATACCTCGAGGATGTCCCACGTTTGGCAGTCCCCAAGCTTTTCTTTCTCCGTTTCGAAAGAAAAACAGGTCCAGAATCTTTAATTACCGTTTTATCGCAGTAGCGGGATCAGGCTAGAAGGGCGAACATAAATAAGGATAGACGGGAGCAACCTGGTATCCTGTAGGTAAGACCGACGTGTCTTCGAGACTGCGCAACGATGGGGACGGTTGAGAGCCAAAATGGGTCCCCTGCGGCTACCGGTACCATTACGTCTGAAACTTTTTTTTTTGACCATGGTAAGCGAGCGGTGAATGAAGAAGGCGGTAAAGCGCAAAAGTCGCCCGACCTAACCTACGGAAATTGTGGACGCCGGAAAGTTTAAACGATAGGTGAGATGAGCATCGAAGGTATACGAGCCGATTGTCGAGGCTAGAAATACTGAAAGGGTCTTAAAGAACACACGGCCCTCAGCTTTGGACGCTACGAGAGCTAGACCCAGGGTACACGGACGACATGTACAAAAAGAACACAAAAGAAAGAACTCGAACACAAACTACGATACAGCAGGAAAATAAAAAAAAGGGGACGCAGCATGCGTAACAGGTCACGAAATAGCTTGCGAGGTTGGAAGATGATATCTTCCCAACCGGCTAATGGCCAATTCGTCGTACACAATGATGCCCCCGGACCCAACACACATCCTATAGAATCCGAAACTAATCGAACAGGCGTTGATTGATTTAGGAACAATTCTAGTACATGCATAGCGGCATATATATTTTTTTTTTGAATTCCCTTCACTGAAAACTTCAAGTAATCCAGACGAAATCCAAAACAACAAATAATACAGTGTCCTGACATTTCATAGAGCACTAGGTATCTTGGGAAAGGCACTGCATTGATCGCTACTCGAAACACATCAAACCATATCTTGAATTTTCTTTGTATCAATTGTTATGACCAGACAGGATATAGATCTCGGATCGATCATTTCCGCCGTTGTTCGTCTGCTGCTTCTGAACTGCTGACTATACCTGCTGTACACGCGCGTTCACCGCCTCGTAGAGAGAGATTAATGAATCCATATGTTTTTGAGATTTTCTAAGCTATTTTTTCACAATGATTCTTGTTAGCGTCAGTCACGGTTTGCTCGTGGCTATTGTCGATTATTTTTTACTTTGGTGTAAACTCCACGTTGAATTTTTTCGTTCCGCTATTTATCGAACCTTCGGCGTCTTTCACGGTCGTTCTTTAGTACCTTTTCATAGCCCATAGAAATTTGATGATCTCGGTTGGCCTTTGGTGAATCGATTGGTTTCATTACCTTGTTATCGTAACGTCGTTCAAGAAAAGGAAACAGCTGTCAATGATACTTCAACCGTTTAGAAACACCCACGATGCAAGAACCCGATACATCCGATACTCATTGGCTGAGAGATGTCTCTTGCTAAATTTGGTCATACGAGTTTCGATCGGTTCTCTTGCCTTTTCAGTACTCAGTTGGCCGTTTTACGCCGCAATTCTTCATTGATGACTTTCCGTTAGTCATTCTCGTAATCATCAACTATCGCGCATTTATTGAAAAAAAAGTGTTACGGCGTCTAATTAGACTAGACGAGGAATTACGGGATCCGATTGTCAATTTCGCATTTTTTTTTTTTACAAAAAACTGACGATCTCAATGTAAAGTAGAATTTTTCAGTAGCTTCGTCAGAGCATTTCAATATAAGTTCCACTGACCCTTCTAGTCATGTGGTCGCGCACAGTACTTAAAGAGTTATCCTGACGTATGAACTTACGGTTGAGCGTAGTGACGCCAGTATTCACAATGCTTTCATGTAGCTCGATACAATCCTGATTTAACCGCGGTCATATATCGGGCTAAGGATCTTGAAATTGAATGGTGGAATCAGCAAAGAGGTGCCTCGAACTCCTTCTTTACCTTCCATCAACTCTGCGCCGATAGCCGTTGGGTCTTTATTCCCTGGCCTCATATTCCTTATGCATACAGGCGGAGTATGGTGCCTAGCAACTTGGGGGATGAAAAGATATAAACTGCTCCTGGTCCCAGGGCCAGTAAATTTTACAGGTGGGCAGCCACGCATATATTGCCATTTCGCAAATGGACAAGCGCGAACAATTCTTACTCTTGAGTATACACTTATAAATGGACGTTACTCTTACCATCCCCCGATTCTTCAAGCTTCGCCCCCGAAACCCCTTTTTCTCTCTTTATCTATGTCTCTCTTGCTCGCTTTAAAAGCTCTCTCTCCTCATTCTCTCTTTCTACCGGTGTACGGACGAACGAAACGAAGAAGAATGAGGAACAAGAAGATGGATCGTAAATCTTTGTATTTACTTCGCGTTGCGCACTCTCTTTCTCTCGCTTCGTCTCTCCACGCGCAAATACGTAAATCTCGAGTCTCGTCACCCCGCTAAACCTTCGACCCTTCTGTCAATAAAAATTCTTTGCACCCGCTCATCGCACTAACTCAACGTTGACAATCTGCGGTTTTGGCTACGTGATTTGCCGCTCTGAACAAATTATGCGCTATTCGTAATCAGTTTCGATAAATTTGCTATTAGGAAATCAAGGGATTTCCGGGGAATCTGTACTCGACCAAAAACGTCGAGAGGTTGTAATACGCCTCGGTGTGGATAGAAGGATTTTTTAGATGATAGTATCGAAAAGCAAATTATTTGGGTTGGTTGGTTTTTTTTTTAAATCGGCAGTTACTTAATCAAATTTGTTTGGGTTTGTTTAGAATCGTTTCCGAAAAGTATATTGTTCGGGTTTATTTAGTATGTTTTTTGGAATTGGCAGTATTAAAAAGTGAATTATATGATTTTGATCTTGTAGTTTTTTGGAATTGGTTGTTTCGAAAACCAAATTGTCGTTCACACGTGGTAATCAGTGTCACGATTGGATTTCGACATTTGCAAAGTCACATACCAACTTGTGTCCTCATCTTACATTTTCAAAATAAAGAAAATCATCTTTATTCCAGGCGTTGTCCCAATGAGACTTCCAAATAGGCCTCTGGCCTTATCTCCTGCTGAACGTAGTTACCGCCACCTTTCATCCTCTACTAGTATATAAGTATATCAATGGACCCAAGACAGGGCGATGATTTTCTCCATTGCCTGCAAGAGGGACTGAAACGTCATCGATCATCCGATGAGAGGCGATGCGTAGGATAGGTTGTGTTGGCACATGCTCGTTACTCTCGCACTACTAATTACCAGGCACACGTACACGTAGAAAATGATTCTTCATCACTCCGAACGCCTGTATAATCTGAGCCACATTTTTTATTAAGTTCGGAGAATTTTCTATCTGACTTGGTATCTAGCTTGAACTTTCCTTCCAAGTTCAGATGATTATGGTAGATCGACCGATTTTCGATCGATCGTTTTTCATCAAATTTTTTTTAGGATCATATTAAAATTATGGCATATGTTCACTCTGTTTCAGACGATCGCGAGAAATCTGCCAGCATCAGAACAGTAAGTATACCAATGGATCCTTAATACACATACGCACGTAACAATTTTTATCGGAGCTAAGAGGGCGGCGGGGTTGGAGGGATGGGCATAAATCAATCCGATCAAATTAACGTTTCGTTAGTGGATTTTGTAATCGATTAGCTCGGAGATAAAGACCGCCGACTGAATTTTATCTTACAACGGACACTTCTGCTACCCTTTCCCGTTGATATTTATGGGGCGCCTCCGCGATGCACCTAAGCAAGCCGAATAGATCGATCTTCCGTTGGGTGATTCGGATACATCGATGCGAGTCTGCGTGAGGCTGCCTGCGGCAACCTATTTGTCTATATTCTTATTCTTTTTTTTCTTTACGAACCCCATCTTCGCGTACATCAATTCTGTGGGGCGGAACTGAAGAAGTGATTTAGATAATTGCATAAATGAAGAAAATGAAAAAGAATAATTAATGGGTTTTATCTGACGGTATTAGGACATTTTTTTGATGGCCTCTGCAAAGGATGCTCGAATTCTTGATTCTGCCGCACATATGGGCAAAAAAATATTATTCGAGATTTTTTCTACGGAATGTAACGAACAGAATGTTTTTAATGTTGTCAATTTGGTGGGTATTCAATAAATCGTGGTTTTTAAAACAGCTGAATTCGAATTTGAAAAGAGATTTTTTTGATTTTACATATGAAAATTTCAAATTTCAATATTTTAAATAAGGTTTTTTAGAATTTAGATTTTTAAACGAATTGAATCTCAAACCTTTGAATTACTATGATCTCATATCAAATTCAATGACCTGAAAATTGTAATACTCAGATTATCAAATAAATCGAACGAATCTTTTTCGAACACAAAAGTGGCAGGAAAAACTTACTTTTAAGGGGTTTAACTTTAACATTGTTTATCACGTTAACAAGAAAACAGGTATAAGCAACGGATTACCATGTTCGAAGGTTTACACCGGCGCAGCTGATGAAGACATTTCCAAAACTGAAGTACATCGTGGATCTTACAAATACGAATCGTTACTACTCTACCGAGGTAATAATAAAAAATGACGCATGAGCATTGTTGTTTTTTTTTCGAATTTATCATTTATAAGTTTGGTGGTCGCTCGCAAACGAACGGTCGTAACCGAATACAATTCAACATAAGAAGTGACCTACGTCCTTTCGCTTGCGAATCGAATATATTTAGAAAGTCTTAAGATGTTCAATTCATGTTTGACGGGCAAGTGATTGGGTTTAGTTTCACCCCAATACACTTGAACCGATGAACGTCTCATTAGAATCTAATTTTCTGATAATGGCTTCAGCATCAAAAATATAGAACTAGAAACCCACGTAAATTCTTTCTCTCATTAAAGTTTGATTCCAAATCGTCTCCCAGTTTCGAAAAAACTACCAAAATGCCAGTACAGGAAGAAGATTAGTTTCTTGAAGCTATGAGACAATCGTAGATCCACGTTGAGTTCGATGACACATCCAAGTTCGTTTACTTGAATGTTCACATTAAAATCGTTTTCGGAGAAACGCGTTAGACGAAACGATCTATGACTGTGTCTTCATCACTCAACCGTCTAATTGGGATCCTTCGCGGAAGATCTTAGTCGATAAGTGATTTCTTCAATGGAGAAGTCGATGACGAAGATTCGATCGCCAGCTATCCACCCCTGATATCTTCCCGAGCTATACAGGGTGCGCCGTCAAAACTCGGACAAAATGCAATTTGAATTACTCGCCGTTCTATACTACTTGAAGAAATCGTGATTGGTGTCGAAATAGCTCCACGCGTGTATTACAAATTGGTAATTTCGAAAAAGTCCCAATGTTCTAACCAAGTACGGAATATAATTGCAAGAGCCACGATTATCCAAAGTATTCACGTTGAACGCTGACCGACGGAAATCCTTCGATTCTTTGGGTACCCATAATCGATTGCATACAATGATGTTGTCGCGAAATATAACGAATCTGAATGGTCCAGCGAAGGCTTTGCAACATCTGCAAATCCAAACAAACTCACTCAAAGGAGAGCGATCTCGGGACGTCTGAAATTATTCAACGAATTTTGAGGTTGATTTTCGAGGATATTTTATAGAGACGTTTAGATGGAAGTTTGCGTGGGGCTTTCTACCCTATAGCGCCTGGAAAAATCAAGACTCATTCTTCGAAACAAAAGACCCTTGGCGGGACATTATCGGCTGAAGGAAGACCGACAGAGTCGTTGACCAAAACGAGATTTTTATCGGTACTGAGTTGTCTGTCGGCCATTTCGAGAACATGCTCCTATATATATATATTCGATCATCGTACCGTCATCACCATCTCATCTACCGGCCCATGGAAGATTTCATGCAAAAGGAATATACAGGGTGCCCCAAGAACCAAAGATAATATCACCGTCGAAAGTGAATATGGCACTTGTTTTTTTTTTTTGTTGGTCCCCGAAATTCCCGATGAGCATAGAGTACCGTAAAAAATTAATAATTTTGGAAATATTAAAAATAGGCTAATTAAATAAAAATATTGCTATTGTGCTAACTTAATAATAATGATAATAATAGTCTAATTAAATAATAATAGTAATAATAGGCTAATTAAATAGTACTGCTAATTAATAATAAACGAGTAAAATAATTGGGCCGCGTAATAAAAGAAATTTGATATTGATAGAAACAGAGAGATAAAAACATCGATTGAAAATAAACGGTTTGTTGAAAAAACAACTTTTGAATTTTCTATCGCAGCCTCCAAGAGGTCTCGATAAAAAAATCATCACTGGAGGATGATGCCATTCGTGGCAGGGGCCAAGGGTCTCCGAAATCGAAACCTGCTGCGTTCTTCCTCGCCCGCGACTCATTAATTATTCATATAGGACACGCATAATTAACGGGATGCTGTGTAATAATTAGCCACGATAATTAGCACGTCCGTCTAGATTGGGGACCGAGAGAAAGCTCAGAGAGAGAGAAAGAGAGAGAGAGAGGGACCCTTTGCTTTCGTGAAGGGAGGACCCACGATTTTTCGTAGGCGTGAACTTCGTCGTTTCTCTTCTCCGTTCGCTTCGCACTCGGCTCTCGAATAAAGTTTCACTCTGAGACGAGGGCTCGAATTTGCGCGTTAACAAAATAAAAAAAGGGGGAAATAAAGAATATCCACAATTAATATCACTTTTTAACGTGTACGAGCATATTTTTTCGATACGCTGCGTTGAAAAAACAGGAGAAACGTCGGTCGTGTATTTTTTTTTGTTGCAGGATTTTAAGAAGGCTGGGATAGAGTACACGAAAATAATGATACCTGGAAAAATCGTTCCCCCTATCGAGGGGGTTAAGAAGTAAGTTTTTGAAAAACTCCTATTCTCCTATTAAGAATGCGAAACATTTTAATATTCGAAATATAATTTAAAATATTTAAATTCAGATAAACATATTGAAATTTTGAATGAAAGAAAGTTTAATTTCTATGTTTCAATATGTGAACATTTTTATATTCAAATTTGTAAATATAAAAAATTATTGTTCTTTTATTACAAATTTATTGAAAATTTGTAAATTTTCAATAAATTTTCAGTAAATTTTCAGTAAATTTTCAGTAAATTTTCAAAATTTGAAAATTTGTAAATTGTAAATTTGTAAATTCATCCATTAAATATTCAAAATTATATTAATTTTTGTCAATAAAATGTTAAATATATAAATTAAAATACAAATTTCAATAGTTTCAATCGAAAAAAGTTATTAAATAAATAAATGTTAATTGAGGCAAAATAATAGTGTTCCTTTTTTTTGGTAGTATTCCAAGAAATTTGCATTGTTGGAATTCAATGAAAATGATTCTTTTCAGTTTCTTCAAAATATCTACGTCAGTTTCGAGCTACGAAAATTAATCAATCATTTTCTTAATTTTCTCGTTCAGTGATCTAGAACATGAAACATTTTGAACAACATTCGTTTCAACATTTCAACGTTTCAAAATTCGTTGAAATGTTTGGCAAACGTTGAGATTTCCAATTTTTTTTTTGTTTCACCTATTTCACTGTGGACTAATAAATGCGGGTTTTAATATGAACCTCGTGTATTCGGTTTGACTGGTGTCTTCTCAGGCGCCAAGAAATATCGTGTACAAGATCGACGACGAGGTGTACATCTACGCACGAACTCACTCACGCATCCGCGATCGTACGAAACTCATCTCCTTGCTTGTTTCATTTCTTGAGCTCCCCCTTTTTCGCGAGATTTCATCTTTCTCCCTCCACCCTTCTTCTCGTCCTGTCTCTTTTTTTCCTTCACTTGTGAATGCAAAGCAGGACCGTTGAGACTGCGGCCAGCCGGCTAATTAACTGCAATAAACGTCCGATGATTTACCGAACGTTGAATCCTCCCCCCCTCCCCCCTTTTTCCTTTACTCTTGTTTTTTCTCCCGTTTTTTCACTCTTACTTGCTCGATGGAAGTTCTTCACTCGGTAACATTCAACGCCCACGCATATTCCCTTTATCTTTAACCAGTGACGCGAAGACGTTGAGGATTGAAGGATTTTTCATAAAATTCCTCTTCAATCGATTTCATACGTCTTCTGTCAATAATAATTTGTCGTATCTATTGATAATAATAATTTACGGTAAATGTTTAAAAAATAGCCTTCACCTTGGAGAGAACTGGGAAGTGGGGGATTTTATAGAAAATTAGCCACTGTACAAGATGGTGATTTTGCGTTTGTATATTTGCGAAATTCAAAACCCCATAACTTTTTATGGGGGTGTGACCACCGCGATTTCTCTTCATCATCGTATTCGGGGGGTAATTTTCTATAAAAAAATCCCCCATCGTAGGGGGCTTGTTTTGTAAATATTTATTTAATTCACTTATTATTATTATAAATAGATATAATAGTTTACTTATAATCACCGCAATAATATATTAATAGATAATAAATCATTGAAAACGTAACGATAAATCTAATAATATTATCGTAAATAATAAAAGTATTAGTAACCGTATGAAATCGAATGAAGAATTATTCGTGAATAAGTGGTCACCGCTCCAAGTAATGGCGGTGCGCAATACCGCTTAATATAAAGATCTCTACGGAGGCCAGTGTCGGTTGAACATTTCTATGTATCTATTTTCGTCTCCGGATCGTCAAGTACACGTATCCTATCATACTTTTAGCAAGCCAACATATTTTTTTGTCTCTCTCTCAGGTACGGAATTTCACTTGTACGAGATTCGTATAATTCGCGAATAAATGCGCGCGGTGATTCGCGACGCCGTTAACGTGAGCTAAAATTCACTCGGTTGATCGTATATTGTAAGGTAACAAAAAAAAAAGGAACACACGAACTTTTATAATTAACAACGCGGTCAATGTCGTTAAAATATCGCGTTTACGTACATAAGGAAAATATCGAATAATCCAAGCTGATATATGGTACAAACGTATGTGAATGCGCGCCCAGAGATGCGAAGGTGAAATTAGATGGCTTTTAATATCCTGGATATCCTTGAACCTGCGGGGTAAACGAGACAACAGAATTTGCACATGCGAGAAGGTACGAAAGCGCGAAAAGTTTAAATATGTTACCTGAATAATTGCACAGCTTCTCGGGCGCGAAAAGGAACGGCGGACGATGCGGGTGGTTTCGATGTTTTTTTCGGTTCCTCTGTGGGTACTCGGACTCTCCTACTATTGCATTTGTGTCCAAAGAGAAAAAAAAAACGAATGCCTCGTATTTTATCCGATCGAGAGTCTATGGGTGGTCTCCGATATTTTCTGAGTTTCTAATAATTTTGAATATTTGAAATGTTGATTTTTTCGCGAATTTTGTAATATTTTTAAAAAATATATCAATGTGTAAGTTGTCGATTTCTAGAATTTTTTTTATTTTTATTTTTCGTGGCTGGAATTTATAAGCTATAATAATTTTTTCTTATTATTGTTTTCAAATATTTGATTATTCTCCTTTTTGTACTAATAATTTTAGTAACTAAATTTTATCAAATTACAAAAAAATGATTATCATGAATTTAACAATTTCGAAATTGATTTCTCGAAAACTAATAAAAGACTTTATAGAGCAAAATTGAAGGTAATACAGATATTTATTATGACGAATCATCCGGGTTCTACTTTTCGATCTCACTTGTCCGGGTAACCCTCGTGTATACATATTCAACTGGATGGTCTCTGCGATTTAATCGAGTGCTTTAAAAACGTCTTTTTAATTGCTGGGCGTCAAGACATCGGTGTCTTGACGCCGTGTATTTTGAGACTACAGTTCGAGACCACCGAGGTTTTAGTAATTGAAAAATCCGATAAAAAACAAAACGTCAAAGACCGCGGGAGCATTCGAGGCTGGTGATAAAAAGGGAATTATCATCTCGTATTTTTCGGGCGTCCAAAGAATTTCTGAAAAAAACCGGGAAACGCGTTGGATCTTTGTGCGTACGATCATACGTATATATATATATACGTACGTATTGAGCGTATATCGGCAAGTTATATTAGTTGGGCTAAAACGTTGCGACAGTTTTATATTTTTCGACGAATATTCCGTTGCGTTCGTTCGGGATCGTTTCGGAAAGTGAGGGAATCGAGGAGAACGAGAAATCGAACAAGTTTTACGCGCGCGCGCACTCCGGTGTACATACGACTCGATGCTATATGGGAAATATACGACTGTCCGAACATTACAACGGGGAAACGTAAAAACGACGTAGAAATTAATGACTCGAGATCCCGAATCGACGATGGTCGTTTCGCTTCGATGGCAGAAAACATTTTGATCAACGAATCGGGAACTCTGCAAAACCCATGCATTCTTTGTCTCGACTCATGTGCACGAGTACGCGTGGTTTGAATATGGATACGCACAGAGCTTTCCATACATCATTTTTCAGTGATTTTTGCGATAATTTTTTGAGACATTCGCTAGATCTAAAATTAATGGTATTTGTTTTATAAAATGAAAATCGAAAATCGGATGTCGTCATGGATGGTTGTATTTTGCACGTTCGACACCTCAGAAATTACTCGTAAAATAACGGGTAATTGATTTAATATTATTAAGTGTTATTATCAACGATAATTCTTAATAATAAGTCATTATAATAGTTTATTAATAAATAATAAACAACTGAAGATGTACTGACAAATGTTGTGTTATTATTATGAATAATAATACGACTGTTCGTATGGAATTAAACGAATAATAATGATTATTTATTTATTAATCATAATTGCTTAACAATTATAATTTTTTATCAATAATGATTCTTCACTCGATTTCGTATGATTTCTCTTAGTTTTATTTATAATAACGATAACTAAACACGTATTCAATTCTTTTTAAATTGCATAATAGTTCTAAATCTTTCTTATTTATTAAGATCGAACGTACAATCCTTGAGAGTTTTTAAGGTTTCGCGGTGGCTAGGTAAGCGGTAACCGCACCAAGTATCGGACACGCGCAACGTTGCTTACAATCAGTATAGGTTATTTTCGAATATTAAATCTATGTATTCATCTGTCCTCGTTTAAATCTACGCGCATCGAAATTCAAGTACTTTCAATTCAATTGCGCACATAGAAAACCTGATAAATCGTCCGATGTGAAACAACAGGCTCCAACCCGTACTTCCTCGATAATCCCAGTGAAACTCGGAAAACGTAGATATGAGAACAAAAGTATCGAGGTCACTAATGCCCGAGATCGTCGAACTTTGACGTTATACCAGCATTATTTGCGAGTTGAGAGAATCGAAATTTTCCGAGAGGCAGAGACTCTAAGGTAACGGTACGAATGCTCGGACGAGTCCCACTCTGCAAAACCCACATTAGTTGGAATGTTTCGTTTTATTAGCAATATACATGAAAAATAACGAAATAAATAATAATAATAATGATAAACAAATAAATAACAATAATAACATGTCCAAACATTTGGATACGAAAGTGTTCGAACACAGGGACGATACAATAATTGCTGTCCAAGAACTGTTACAATTTGCTATTATTCAACATTTTAATATATGTAATTAAAAATATTTTCAACTGTACGGCGTTTGATGTACGCGTTTTGAAAACTAGAATTCACGAGCTTGATGGTAGTCCTGGTAACCGTTTTTAAAACCTATCCTTAAATGAATAATAAATTCTTTAACTTCAACGACTCTTAATCGTCCGAGGATTGGTAACGTTACCCTACATTGCTGTAAACGATAACTGAACTGGCGGAAAAAATATTGTTAATAATGAAATATTTTACACGAAATTCCTCATACAATGCTTCTTTGGTGTATTACATGAATGTATTATTATATGTTGGGGGCCGATTGGTGATCACGGTAATAAATGGATCGCAACGGTTAAGGAACGGGAGGTCGTTCGATCGGAAACAAGACTCGGTAATAATCAGCGATCACGTCGATTCGGCTGGTATTTACAGCCTGAAGACAGGAGGACCGCCGTGTAGTCATTTCGGTTCTTTTCAGACTGTCCCATTCCTACTTCCTTTTTTTTCACTTTTTCTTTTATGCACGTTGTTCAGCGCTCCTTTCTCTTCGTAACTGGTAACGAGTTGCCATTATCACGGATGTTTTCACCTCTAATCGAATCGTTCGTATCCTCGCGAAGTAGTCACGCGACCTTCGTAGAGTGGGCGTAGGAAAAAAAATGATAGAAAAAAAGGAATATGTTAATCGCTGTTTGGCTGATGCTCGTGTCTTCTTTACGCCTGATGGCTCTGTAACTTGAAGTCGGTAACTCATTTGTGTCAAATTCTAAATCCATTCTCATTCAACCATTATCAATGAATTTCTGTATTTTGGGTGCGTGCGGTATGAAAAAAAATAAATACTGTAAAGGATAATGATAATTGTCCTTATTCGCAAGTAAAATCGTTGCATCAAGGCCCTTGGGTAATTAAATCGAAGAAATATTGCTTTGGATTACCATACTTAGAACTTTCTAAGCATGATCGGACTTAGAATTTTAGGGGTGATTAGACCTAGAACTTTCTATATATAATTGGAACTTCCTTACGCAAATCTTTCCAAGTATGCTTAAACTTTGGATTGTCGTACTTAGAAAGCTCTAAGTATGATTAGACTTTCAATTTTCTTACTTAGAAAGTTCTAAATATAATTAGACCCAGAACTTTCATACTTAGACAGTTCTAAATATAATTAAACTTTGAACTTTCGTACTTAGAAAGTTCTAAATATGATTAGACTTTGGACTTAGTAGCACTTAGATAATGCTAACCTATAGACTGTTCCATAAATTCCATAATACTTCACGAAAAAAATTATCCTTATCCAAAACGTATGATTCAAGTAAATAATGATATTAAAAATTAACAAGCAACGCTTGTGATTTTAAGTATCATTTTAAATATATCTATGAGTTATTTTCCTTCACACATTCACCACCAGAGTAGAATTCTTTTCTTACTTTTTCTGCATGCAATTATAATTGATTCTCCAAACGATTTTTGTTCCTGATTGACCTGTCAAGCCAATACGACATCTTTCCTCAATTTTCTGTGGAACACATTTTTATGTACGGGAATTCTTGCCTTCTTGGTGTTTTATATCGCGTTGTCTCGGGTGATGATCTCGGATTTAGGATCTCGGTATATTTGGCTCGCACTCTCTTCCTCTCTCTCTCTCTTTCTCTTTTAATGTTGCCCTCTAGTTACCTCTGGCATAACTCTATTATTATCACCATCATCTCTTTGCCGACCTTGATCGTTAGGATTAAGCAATTTCAACGCTGAACACGATTTTAATTGAAACATAAACATCAGGAATGCACCGAGGGCAACATTTTCAGCACTGTCAAGTCTACCCGTTACTTTTTTCGGCTCATTGGATTTCTCGGCTTTCCCAAGCCATATTATACTCCAGAACAACATTTAAAATATTCGGGATGCTTGTCTGAGAGGATTCTCTCTCCGTCTCCCTCTCTCTCTCTCTCTCTCGCATTCGCAGAAACTCTTTCTACCTTGCACTTCGCCACATCCATCAAGTCAAACCAGCGCTTCCACACCTTTCTTTTACTTTAATTTCTCAGGACAAGCTCTGATAATACTTTAAGGGGTTAACACGAGTGTATTTCAATTGATTAGTAACAAAAGAAAAAATATCCACAAACGTATATAATAAGGAAAAGAAAATCAAAACCTACGCTCGGTGAAAATTACGAAAAACAGCATGAAAAACATTATACTTCCTAAATTACTAAAAATCGCGGAACATATATATGGCGGACTCAGAAACTCCTCAATTCAAGGCATCTTAATTTGTATATGTATATGTGTATATATATATATATTTCTTGATACTTTTTACTTTTACTTTCTTATTATTTCTCTCTCATTACTCTTCTCCCTTGTGTCCGCGCTTTCCGAGACGTATGTGATACACGGTTGGTGGAGATATTACAGGTGTTCTTCTTACGCGCACCAACGCTCGATTCTCGCGGAATTTCCGTTTCTTCGCGAATGGACCACCCCGAAGATCTCTTCATTACGTGAATTCGCGACGGTGTTTTTCTTCTCGCGGCTCACGTCGCATATTATACACAGGCTTCCTCTACGTATGGAGACGTGCGTTGCGCAAGTATTTTTGGTTAGAATCGTGTAAATAGCCTTTCCCGAACAGGTATGTGGGTATATACCGGGTGTCTTGGATTGGGTGGTCCAACAAAAATGAGGGTTTGGTTGCCACATTATCTTCCCGATATTAGAATGTTTTTTTAATTGGGGTAGGGTAGGAAATCCGAACTTTGACCAGAAGGCTCAAGATTGCGAATTTCAATACTCCGAAAGTATAAGTTTCGTAAAGCTGATGCTAGCAAAAGATTACACAGTGGACTGCAAATGACGTAGGACATTTTTCTTGGCATTTTTCCTGACTCCTAATACGTTTTTTTGGCTTTATGGCTTATGTAGTTTCGGAATACTAAAATTCGAAATTTCGAACCTTCTGGTCAATCGAAGTTCGGATTTCCTAGTCCACCCCTTTTATTAAATCTGATTTTTGTTGTTCGTTCATATGAACTTCGAGATATTCATATTCGTAATTTTTATTTTCGACTTTACATACTCTAGTCAGATTGATCTATCGATATTCGAACATTCGTCATTTTTGAATTTTACATTTTAGCCCATCTGAATATTGATCGTTCAATATTACCAGCACCCTTTCAATTGGCTCTTCTCAGCGGTCTATGCATTTTTCAGCAAGATAAGAACGTAAATACTCTTATTTTAAATGCTTCACGAAAAAAAGGTGAAACGAATCAGTGATTTCTTCCAATTGTCTTGCCGATAAACGTATCAAATTATTTTAGTGATATGGTGGAAAGAATGACTTTGCGTACGTTGGGACACTCTGTATGTATGAAGTATTGATCTCGAACTATCACGATATCCTGCTATTTACGAAGCGGGCCCAACATTTCTTTCAAATGGACCGTTACTTTTGGGAACGAAATAGAGGTTAGATATCTCCCGAGGTAACTTTCTCCATAAGTTCATTGTAAGTACGTGGGAGGTGTATTAGTGAAACGATTCTGATTAAATACTCATACGTATGTAGCTGTACACGACTCTGCTCGAAGAAAAAAGTATATACATATCCTGATACGTCAAAGATATTCGTTGAATTACCCTGACAAATTTTTCACCTTGTCGACATGGAATTTTAAACGTTATGATACCTTTAGTCTCTACCACAGTGGTAAATAGATAATTTCTAGGAGTTTTTTTCGTATATATATATATATATGGCACCGCTATATCGGGGCAATGGGATTGTGAAACAGACTCGAAGAAGTGTTTGCTGAGTACTTGGCTGATCTTCGGTTTACGAGTGAGAGAGGAACATGTTTTTTCACCGATAGCTGCCTATAAATCGTGGAACAAGCAAGAACCTGCAAGAACCGTGATGGAGTTTTTATTTGCGTCTGTATTTTATAGAGTGGCCAGCGAAGTCACGCCTAAGATACAAATTTGGAGTAAAAATTAACTACTTAAATTATATTTAAATAAAGTTTACATTTATAGGAGTGATTTGGATAATCCTCTACAAGGGAGGACTATACGTACGTTCAACGATTTTTAGTAGTTTAGCAGACAACATTTTTCGTAATTTTTGCATGTCATGGGGAATCATTTTTTCTCTTAATATGGATAGTCATCCAATAGTTTATATTTGCAGCGTTTATACATGACACGTTGAAATTCAGTGACTCTACGTCGGCCTTGAATATGTCCTTGGCTATCTTGTCGCAGTCAGGCACCAGTGTTATGAACGCTGCGTCACATTGAACCGGAATTCATGGGCGCATGAGCAGGGCCATTTTTTGAGTAAAAAATAAAACTTTTTTAGGTATAAAAGTTTTTTAGGTAAAAATGTTTGTGGATATGTTTTTTTTGGCGAGAATTAATTGCCGGCGTGTTGCACACCACCTGAAAAATTACGGCTCACTTAGGCCTTGTGGCACATAGATAAAATTTAATCCAAACGTCAAAATTGTTGAGAGCAGTATTTAAACAAATTTACATTATCAGAAAATATTTACATTAAAGCTTATGGTGTCCTTCTCAAAGATCTAATAATTAAATGGCGATATTAATAGCTTTTAGCGTTTCAAGCACGAGATTTTACGAAGTGCCAAAATTGTGAAAAATCGGCATATTCAAAACGGCGTACTGGTTACAAAAAAAGTCACAAGTAAAAAAACAGAGGAAAATAGAATAGAGAATAGAGAGAGATAGAACGGGAGAGGTAAAAAGTCTAACAGCGTGTACCATTAAGGTCGACATCTCCAATTAAAAAAAAAGGCAAATGGAGCCAATATCAAATCGGAGCAAAAAGTAAACAGAGTCCTACACACTCAAGCGCTCACACCAACGAGGGGGAGTGCCCGCACGGTGGGGGTACCACTCCGCCAAGCGCTACCTACGTACATGTGCGTGTCGCTCACCGACCTAAGTCCCCTTGACGGACGTGCCTGATTGGCTGCCTTTAAAAATGGATAACAATTCAGGGGTTCATCCGGGGACCATACATGCTTATATCAATCGTCTCGGAATTTCACCCCCAACCCCCAATTTCACGAATGGCATTCTTACGTGGGACACCCTGTATACAGAAGATGTTGTATGCTCTTGTAAAGTTCTCTATTATGACTCAATAACAAGCCTCAAGTGTCGCGTTTCGTTTCGACCGTAGAATATATATTTTTGTGCAGTCAATTATTTACGAGGTGTCGGAGAAAATATAATTTTTCAATCTGTGCTTCGATAAATGTGCACGCAACGAGGCACAATAGAACAACTCTATGTTTCGTACGGGTGACACACTTGTTGTGCATCCATTTTTCTCAGTCTATTCTTTCGTTGCATCGCGGCACGTAAGGTATTAATTGAGTTGTTGTTATCGCACTGTTCACTCGATGATTTCAGTTATTTCCTAAAGCGGTCTAATTTAATGAATCTTCGATTAACCGAATTAGTTGTACTCCCAGTATTTTTGTGGTTGGTCACACTTCGCTGCTTTTTTGGGACAACACGGCAATGGACCAAACGCTGGTAAGGCTGCCCTGCGGACGGTTTTGGAACCTTGAAAACGGAAAAATAGAGTTTTTAAACATTTTTTTGCGTTTTCCCGCTCTAATTTTGCTCCTACGGCAAAAAACTGGGTAAATTTGTACTCGGGGGGAAATTTGCGATGTAACAGGACCTTTTGGAACCTTGACAACGGAAAAATAGAGTTTTTAAACGTTCTTTGCATTTTCCCGCTCTAATTTTGATCCTACGGCAAAAAGCCGGGTATATTTCGTACGCGGGGGGAAATTTGCGATGTAACAGGACCTTTTGGAACCTTCCACAGCCAAGCGCCGGTAAGGCTGTCCTGCGGAAGAATCTTCCAAGGTTTTTCAAAATCTGAATAATAAAAATTCTGATACTAGAAATCAATAAAAATAATTCTTTCGATTACGGGAAGAAAAATTTCATGCTTGGTCCAATGAAAGTGCATTGACGTCTGAGAAAGTAATGCTGAAGTTGTCATTTCAAGAGTACATGGATGTTTGGATGTATGCGATGAACAGGCGGAATTAATTTTGTAGAACTGATTGATCGATTTCTGAAAATTGATTCTCGTGGTAAACAACTCACGCAAGTCTGAACTCTGCCTTCGAACAGCTCCGGCGTAGTCCAACGGAGCGTCTGTTACGATGAAAATTGAGAAGTAATAAATAATAAATAAAATATTAATTCATAAATTACTTTTAAAAAGGAAAAAGATATTAATAAGTATATAAATATATTTATTTGTATATGTTATGTCAGAAATTGGATACTGGCGATATTAGTGAATATAATGTATAATATATCGAAATTTGAGTCGATCCGTTTGCTCTTCGAATTAAGGATGGCCTAAAAATACTGAACTGTCTTCAACGTGGCCATCAATTTTATCATAAATAAATAAAACCTGAACGATCCTGATTCCCGAGCGTTTTCCCTAGTGGAAGCCTGCTCTAACGACGTGGGGAACGCTTTATAAGCATAAAACGAAAAGTCAACTTATGAGAAAACATGAGAGTTAACAGGCCGGAGGTAAAAAAATCAAGCGACAGAAATAATACGATAGGAAATCGAGCCTCGAACTTGACGCGAGAAGCGTAGGTGCGAAAGATCGTAATGTTTTGCTTTTTTTTCTCGTACATTATGCAATATTGTGTTATGCAAATTTCCCGGCACTAAAGATGGCAGTCCGCGAGAAAAAAATCTGTGTAAGTTTTGCCGGATGTACGACAATGAAAAAAAAATCAAGGTTCAATGCCAAGTGGTACACAAGTCATACATGTAACACGGCAAAATTCTTCAATTGGTCGAAGGACTGTTCCTTGCAGGAATTTTATTAAGGGTCTCACCGTCGTCGTAAATATTTCTCACGAAAGTTCGAACATGATTTTTGCGAGGTTATTTTGAATGAAACACCAACGTCCGGCGAATTGAAATATCCCCTCGAAGCAAAAATTGGCATATGATGAAGAGAGGTTGAGGAATACTGGAAATTCAGAAAATAACACCTACTGTTGGGTCTTTGACATTGAACTACGGCTATTCCCCGAGCTCCCGTAGCGTTCATTAGCCTTTGAATCTGTTGGAGTGATCCAGAGCCAATTTCTGATGAAACTGTCGTGTCTTCGGGACGAGGCCAAAATGGGGTGTGTCTCTGGTTGGAAGTGTCATAAGCAGCCATATTGTCAGTCTCATTGCAACTTGTGCCCCTTTGATGTCTTCTTCTCGAATCTCTGTCGTAGTGTCTTCCGGTTGATGACCTAGGCTCCCGATGAATGTAGTGGAGAATCGAGACTCTTAGTTATGTTTCGTAATTAGCAAATGGTCGAGAATGCGCTTTTTAGGTTATGAATAATAATGATCTTTAGGTTAGTTATTGTAATGTATAACCACCAGATATCATAAATCGTGCAGTTTGTTTGAGGGTTTCTTTAGGACATAACCTTAAATTCATAAACTCGTTTTTATAAAAAAATAACAATCTTTAGATAGGTTAATATATAGTAACGTATAGCTACCGGATATCACGATTCGCGCAGTTTCCATTAGCTGGAATATGTTCGTATTGGCCATCGCACATTTTGGACAAGCAACCAAACCAGCCACTGGGTTCGTATACTCAAAATTTTGATCAGACGATTTTTTATTTGACGTTTGACAAAGGAAATCTATAGGCGCATCAAGGCTAGTTTATATAAGTATTCTCGATCAACTTCATGTAATTAATTAAGGAGGTTTACTTTATATTACTGAATTGCGACGCGACCTACCGACTTTGATTTCGAGTGCCAATTAATGTTCCTTACTCTTGACTTTTTTTTAAAGTGATTACGTTGAGCTCTTTTAATTTTCCACTATGGCTTTTCCTATATGCCACTAACCCGAGTTTTTATGACTGGTTGCATAAGTGTGTGGCATGTATCGGGAAAGCGTTGACAATTCGTCATAGCTGCCAGACGTATTCATTCTTCAGTGCGAAATAATTGATAACGCGTTCGATTAAATTTTCTATATTTTTCAATACGAAGCATTCACTGGATAATTTGTCGCCCTGAAAGGTCATCGGCTAATTTGCCAAAATTTCACGAATTTATACATATTAAAATTTATATATAATAAATGTATATTTATATAAATAAGATAAAATAAAATAATATAAATTAAATTAAAATTTATATATCATAAAATTTGACATTTTTTATTCCAAAGCTTACAAATTATTCGAAGTTTCGTTGCATAAAATGATTCCTATATGCATCGATTAAGTGCATGCATTAAAAATAAATAAAATGTCTTTTTAGTACAGAAAAACATGTCACAAATAATATATTTAATAAATATTGTCGAATCCCATGAACAAATTAGGTTGAAATTATTAAACGAACGAAATTCCAAAAACAGATAATAATCATACATACGTTGTTAGGAAGCAGATGCATTATTTTAGTCCAGCCACGCCCAACTTTGATGAATAGACGGTTTTATAAATATCGATGTACCCTTACCGCTGCATAACCTAGGATACTCGTAGGGGTGCTGTCCTCACATATTTTGTTCTCGCCTTGGCTTGTTCTACGTCACCACCTTGGACTAGGGTTCATGTTCGGTGTCGAATGAGAAATTCCGACCCATCGTTTTGATGGAATCTTCCACTACAGATTCGTCCTATCCTGCGCGTTCCAGTATGATGTACATTGAAAAATTGATAAACGAAATACAGGCTGGGCGCGAGTTAAATTAATTTAACGCTCGTCATTATTCACTCGGTCCTGCTGGCCCGACAGGGAAGCCCTATTGGTCGTTATTGATATTTCGATACTTTTTTTTCGTGATGGTGAGACTATGAGGAATCGCCAAAGGGAATGTTCCGCTTCTCACCCTGACACGTTATTCTATAGTACAACGTTGACGAATACGTCACCTCGAAGAACCATGATTTCTCCCTCAATCAGAAATTCAATAATAAATCTTCGATGAAATTTATTCAGGATTAATTGATCTTGATTAATATATTCAGCTTTTTCATCAAAATAATTGCCATAATCATTTCATTTATTATATTATTACGAAAGTCCTGTTATAAATGCCTTTATAGTTATAAAATAGAATTTGTCTATTATTGGTAAAAACCGATCAGCTCGAAGTGCTCAAAGCGTAGGTAATTAAATAGAATTTGATACGGTAAAAAATTAAAATTAGAAATTTCAACAACATTCAGGTTAGTCAGTCGACACATTTTATAACCTAAAAATCTATATCAGGGGCGGGGAGGGGGGTGAGGAAATCACACTGTACATATCAATAATTATTCCTGCAAAACCATTATTATTTTAACTATAACACATGTAACGTAAACATTATTTAAATCATTAGAACACACCTATAACACATTTAGAACATTTATACCCCAAAAAACAAACACGTATATAAAATCACGTCAATTCTACAAATCTGTATATTGATACTTACAGCGAAAATAAAAATTATGAAGAGTGTCCGAACCAAGGATCGAAACGTAATAATAAAAAAAAAAAACTTCTAATTCCGCCGAGACCTGGAAACCTTAATTGGCCGAATCAAAGCTGATTCCATAATAACAAATAAAAAATTAAAGTTTATTTTCAATCGAATTTTACCAGAAATGCTGTTGGAATCACGATTGTATATTGCAATCTACCCTCCCGTCTCCAAAATACTTTTTTATGTTTGGAAGGGATCCTTATTTCTTTCTCCTCATTGTAGCAAAGTAGTCGTGCTGGGGCGATACGAAATACAAAAGTGAGCATTACATCGTTCAGGATAGTAACCGAATTCGTACCGTGAAACGAAGCGATGCACAGGCATCAGGCGGTCATTAAGAGAGTCAAGAGGGCGCATCGTATATACGTGCCTGTATCGGATATGAGTATATTAATAGGTATAAATTCGAAGCGTGCCTGGGCGCGTGAGAGAAAACGATATTCGGCCCAGTATGCTCGAGCTGTCTGGACGCTCGAAGAGAATCACGTTGTATACTAAATGAGGTTCTCGCGAGGGCACTCCGAGTGAATTAGTGCTTGTAATCATGTTAGGACTAATCGCTCCTGCTGTATTCAGAGTGTGGGAGTTTCCTCTTAAGCCAGAAGGCAAAGGGGTCGAGGGCGTTCATGCGGCAGACAGTTAATAGCGGAAATCCCAAGTACTATCGAATATGCTTCTTCGGAAACCAATAATTTTTTGTAATGATGTAACAGTCGCGGAAAGTATGTATTGTCGAAATGTGGATTGATCGTATCGAGAAAAACGATAATACGGTATCGATATATCCGGTATGTAATTATGGGGGGGGGGGGGAGCACGTGAGCAGAGGGTCACGAAAGAATCTAGAAAAACCTAATTTTCTGTCATTATGCAATGATCCTGCGTTTTTAAAAATATATTTTCATTTTTTATGTATTATTATATCAGAATCATTGGATGATGGCTAAAAGTTTGGGTTTTCAATTTATTTTTTTGAAGAACGATATTTACATTACTTTTAATGTGAACGAATTTGAAATATTACGCACATCGCTTTAAAAAAATATTTATTTAACAATTTATTTAGATTTTATACTTATTTATTCATTTTTATATTAATTTAAATTTTGATACCAATGCAATGGTTAAAAAATTGTAGGGAAAAAAACATCAACACCCATCGTTGTTTTTTTATACGATCGCGTTTCACTAGAACGTGTCGATGGAAATCCAATTTTTTTTTTTTATGAGACTAAATTTTGCTACGTTGAAATGCAATGAAAGTTATTCTTTTCTAATTCCTGTATTTTTTTTGCGCACGAATCGTTACGAGAAGCGCTCAATTAGTTGTTGAGTCTCTATTCGAAATCTAGAATTTGAATCTGGAAAAAAATAGTTTTTGAATTGCTAATAATGAGAATATAAAAAAATAAGAAAGATAAGTTCGTTGCGTTTCAACGATGCAGATAAAATCTTATGTTTTTCTTTTCGTATTTCTTAAACTGGCATTTTAAAGGGAACGGGATGTGGACAGTTTTTTAATTAAAAAATTATTCATTTTTCGAGTACAAATTTCTAAAAGTATTTTTGTTTGAACTCGAATTTCTGTGGTACATGTACTTCCATGTGAATAGCCCAAACGACTTTTCGGAATGTGGTCGCTGCAATAACTTCCATGGTGATTGATTCATACGTCTGCAGGTGCACGAAGAAGTACTTATAAATAGACTGTTTAACTATTCACTCGTCGGTACGTCTAATGATATAAATGGGCTAGAAGAAAAAGCATTAATGTGACAAAATGATTTCGAGTCGCTGTTCCTTGTATGATATTGTACTCGAACCTCATGGGTATACTTACGATCCATTGAACTTAATGATGAAGAGATTTTCCGAGATCCGTCCCTTGGTGGCGATAATTGCAAAGAAAGAACGATTCGCCTCGAATTGAACGGCTTTTTCCACATGAGTTGATCGAGCATGCCGAGTGTACCTTCCGGTTTTTACTTTCGTATAAAATACACCTAAACGAAATTCAGATATTTTAGTCAGTGAAAAATCCACAATCATCATTTTACGTCGACCCATACCGTAAATTCGAAAAAAAATGAATTGCATTTCGTGGTGAAAAAGAAAGAGGAATAAAGCTCGAAGAACTTACCGGACGACCCCGATGCCGTGTTGCCTTCTTCGTTCACATCGATGACAAATTTAATGGCACCCGTGCCGAAAGACATCGTTTTGATTGGGGTCATCATATGTTCAAATGTGGAATGCTTGTCCCAATACGCGTCCCTGTTGAGCGGCTGTTGAAAATCGATTAACTATGGATCCGTGCAAGACCGACACAATCTCAAACATTTTCGAAACTATTTTTCTTCCAGGAGATTACGTTTTTTAAAAAAATTCGTATATTAGGCTCTGTAGAATACATACACAGAGGCCCCGATGCTTTTCTTTTTTATCAAACGTTCCAGCAATCTCTATCGTACTCTTAAAAAAAATGAGTTCTACGTCCACTTTTATTGTCCTAATTTTTGACGAAAAATGTAGGGTTTGTACTATTAGTAGATGTCGGACCACAAAACGTGCTTTTCGTGCTTTGTTGAATCGCATTTTTTATGACGACAAATTAATGTTTTTCTAACATGTTTACGTTTAAACAATTAAGTTCTACTTCTCCTTTGCGTTAAACCGTTTTGACACAAATCATTACGTCTGATTTCCCAATATTATAGCTAACACAATGTTGTCGGTGAAAATACTAACGTAACCGTAGTCGGAGGGTGGTCGTACATCATGTGAGTATTCCAATTTAAATTTGGGCAGGTACAGGCTGACATATCTCATTGTAGTGTTGTAAAGTTGTTCCCAGTTAACTTTGTCCCATTCACGTGCTATGAGGTCAACTTCCATTATGCTATCAGGAAGTATAATGAACATGCTCATAACATCATCTCTCCCATTCCTCTATAACAAACATTTTCAAGCATAATAACGAAAACGATTATGAAATTTAATGAAAATATGTCGATAATTGAAAAATGTCGAGTTTCTTTATAAAAATAAGTGAAATAGTGGCCTCATCAAAATTTAGTATGCAAAAATCGTTACAACGCTTTTTTTCTCATTGTTATTAGAAATATGACACTTTATTTTGCAGATAAAACCCTTTTGAAAATGATAAACATTAAGGAATAAAAAAAATTGTATATTGTTGTACTCCTACGATGCAAACTTTAATGTCATACAATTTCTTCAATTTTAATACTACACTAGACTACTTAATCGTTTTTTTTTACCTTGTAAGCGAGCTCGACGAAATTTGCTCGGATTGAGTCAATTCTACCGTAAGGCATTCGAGCAAATTTGTGCATAGTCGGTACGTTCACTGCGTGGAAGTCGAATATATAGAAGGGACGTTGTGTCGTGAGTGAAGAATCGAAGGGCGATTCCCAACCCCCCTTAAAGTAGACCGCAGTTACGAGTGCTATACTCGGATTGGGCCCGATTTTGACTGCGCCAAGAAAATACAGGTAATGATAAATTGAGTAAAAATGTTCATTCTGAGGACGTAAAGGCTCATTCATGAATCTTTGCATATAGATGTCTTTGTTTCAAACAAACTCTGTGATCTTATCGAATTCACTGGATGTTTATATTCACTCTATAGTATAGCCAATACAAATTTATACTTTAAAAAAATATGTATTCGTATGACTATATGAGACTGACCGTTACACCGTTGGAACGCAACGTAAAGGATTCTTTTCCAATTTCCGGATTTCATTTTTTACGAAAGTCGTTACGATAACCCCTCAACTTTTTTTTCAGTCTCATCGAAAACTCTGGTACTTAAATCTGTTAAAAAAACTTGACAACAAAAATGATAAAAGACATGATGCAAACTTCAAGCTCGTAAGCTATTTTTTCGTTACTTAAGGGGAAAAACAATAGTTATAAAACGGAATCTCACGGAATGAGCCAAACGGCGTTCTGCTCTCATTATTGGTTTGACTCTTCACCCAATCGTTGACTTTTTCATTGCTTATATACTCTACGTCAGCACTCACAGGCTCCAAATCTGCATTAAAGAAATTCTGGGCCAAGTTGGTAAAGTAGGTGGTCGGAGCTAAATCAGCAGTATAGTATACTTTCGTGGACAATTTGATATTATAATTCTGAAACGAATCAACAGTTTTAAACATTTCGAAATCAGTTAATAATTTCTTCGTAAACCGAACAACTTACGGAGAGCGTGTCAATGAGTCTCTTGTAGCCATATTTGGCAATTCGAGATGCACTTTTGTGCAGACCAATGGTTGATAGAAAAGGGTTCCTTTCGTACCCTAATCCTCCGTAAGATAACATTGAGACGGTAATAAAAGTGGTGAGCGGTGACAGAACTGACGTCATGAATTCGTATCTAACATATCGCTATTGGAAACAAAAATTATTATTTACTTATCATATTTCATAGATTTTATATAGACATCAGTCACAATTCAGCAGTCTCATTCCAAATAATATACCACGTGGATTTTAAGATATGTCATTTGTTTCAAAAGTTACGAGTTAACCTAAATGGAGCCAGTTAACATAAAATGTAGTTAACCTAAACATGATTTTAGCATTTCTCACAAAAAAATGTGGGGCTTGTAGTACCCACGTGTAACTTTAAATATTTTCCAAACCAATTTTCTTCTAGACGAGTTTCGTGGAAAAAATCGTGTCTTGAGCTCTCTACAATACCCAGATGCAGGGCTTGGTGTTTTTCTTGTACATTAAAAGCTAGTTCTTGTACATTAAAAGATATCTTATTAAACTAAAAAAACTCCTTCACTTATAACAATTAATATTTGGTAAATCCGCTGATATGACTCATAAAGCATAAATATGGAAATTTCCATTTTGCCCTTACCTCGAGGGTAAAATGGACAGCTTGAACGGGCAAGACGGAATATATGCCATTAT